>PVLD010004951.1:0-118620 GCA_004027595.1 Dinomys branickii
CCCCCTCCCCCTCTCCCTCTCTCTTTCCCTCTCCTTCTCCCTCTCCTTTTCTGTCTGTCTCTGGGTATTCCAAGGTGTGAATATCCTACTGCATATATAATACATTACATGCCTCTACGTGTGTGGATTTATTCTATCACTTCTTGCCTCTCTTTTACGACTAGGAAACTTTCTTACAGGAGTATCTTTGATCTGTGATGCTCTGTAATTGTGCTAAGCAATTTACTTCCATTTGCACAAAAAACCATCATTCTAGTTTAATTTTTTTCTCTCTTGAGAAGGGACGATAATTTAAAAAAAAAAAAACCAATTGGCCTTTCATATCTTTTCTAAATAATTTTATTCTAAAATTTCTTATCATTTACTGCACAAAGCACCTATTAGTCAAAAAATTGAAACTAATGGGAGGAAAAATGAAGATCCACTTTAGCTTATAGTGTGGCTCACTTCCTTTTTGCAACAGTGGGGATCAAACATGGCACCGCACACATGCTGAGTATGTGGATTGCCACACAGCTATCACCCTAGCCCAGGCACTCTATTTTAAAAACAGAGATGTAAACAACTGTTATTAAATGCGACATCACCCTCTGGGAAAGAATGCTCTTCTTTCCGAAAGCTTGTCTTCTCTTTAAGTGCATCATTCTCTCTTTATTTCCGTGATAATGCTCATTACTCTTTCTCAGGCTCCTTGCTTGTGTGTCAATTGGTCCTTCCTTCCCAATTATCTAATGATCCATCGAGATCTTTTCCTGTTTGACTATCTTTGATGTTCCCGCTCAGGCTGCTTCATCTCCTTCATTCAATCAGTTTAACTAATACTTACTGAATCCCTGATAGGTCCTTGACACTTTGCGCATAGTTCTTAAATGCAGAAAAAGTAGAGTGGTCCAGAAGCACAAACTACGGCATAACTCTTTTCTTATTATAAATACAGTATGTCCACACAGCAAATGGGAAAAGATAAGGAGATGAAAAGCATCTATTTTTACAACAAATAAGTGAAATATATCAACTAGCTAGATTAGTACAAAGTAATTTCAGGGATAGAAGGGAATTAAATTATACAAATAAACCTCAGAATAGTGGCTATCTTTTACATTTACCTGTATTAAGGGACATCCTCAGAGAGGTCTCATTTTACCAAATTTTATCAGCTAGCACCATGTGAGAGTTTTAAGGCATCAAAACACAAAAATTTAGATTGATGTAATTAAGCCCTTTGGTAATGTCAGAGACTCTTCTGGAAAAAGAATGATCCTGGAAGATTCAAGATAAATTGATAGAAAAAAATACTTGACCAGTGGATAACCCAAGTGAGCCAAATTGAACTTTGGCTTTAGACATCAATTTTTTCAGTTCTAAAATTATAGGGAAACAAAGCCCTTCTACTAGTCAGCTTTTTGTTGCTGAAATAAAAGAGCTGATCCCCAAAATTTAAGAAGGAGTGATACAATTTGGATCACTATTTTAAGGGCTCAGTCCCTAGACTACCGGCTGTAAGGAAAAAGACAGCATGGTAGATGGGCTTGCTCAACCGTGGCAGCCAGAAAACAAAGAGGAGGGACAGAGCATGCTGCCAGCAGCCCACCTCCCCTCATGGGACCCCAACTCCTACAACAGAATCAGCTCTGAACTCATGAGTGGACTATGTAAGGAAACCAGGTAAATAGAGCTAGTGTGCTTGGGAGGGCCAAATTAACATTATACCTAATGAGTTCAAATTGTATACCATGTCTGTATGGGACTTACTTTGAACTGGGTACTCAGATAAACAGCATGAGAAAAATCACACCTAAGAATGAATATATAGATGTCTATAAATTAAAAAATCACTGAAAACCATAATATGCCAAGAAAAGAAGGGAGAGATTTCAGACTCATTTACAAAGAAGTCTTAGCTAAAATCAGTACAGAGGATACATTCCTAAAGGCTTGGCTTTGCTGAGCTGCCCTGTGTCTCCATGTGTGCCCACCTTGCCAGGGTTCCTGCAGTAACAAACTGATGCTACCTTTATTTTTTAGAATGTATTCCTTCCCTAGTGTATTTTTTCTAGTATTCACAAAAGTAAAAGCTTATAAAATGGAGCCTATTGAAATTGTGCTGCTATACACATGGGTGGACATATATAACTTTTGCATGATGTTTTTTAATTCTTGGAAGATATCCAGGTAAGAAATAGCTGGGTCAAATGGAACCTCTAGTGCTAGTTTTTATTTTTTACTTATTTTGGGGGGTACTAAGAATTGAACTCAGGATATTGCACTTGCCAGGCAGGCAATATGCCACTGAGCTATACCCGCCGCCCTTAGTCCTAGTTTTTAAACTGATTTCCACAGGGGTTGCACCAGTCTACACTCTCACCATGAGTGCAAAATGGTTCATTTTTCCTCAAAGCCCCAACAATATTTTTATCAGTTGTTTCCTTCATGATAGACATTTACTCTGGGGTGAGATGGAATTTCAGTGTTGTCTTAATTTGTATTTCTTGAATGACCAAAGAGGTTGAACATTTTTTCACGTAATTACTTGCCATTTGTATTCATTCATTTGAGAATTGTGTATTCATCTTAGATACCCCTTTTTGGCTTGAGTCTTTGAATTTGGGGGGGGCCTGATATTTTTCAATTCTTTATGTGTTCTAGATATAAGTCCTGTGTCTGAGGGAAAATTGGCTATAATTTTTTTGCCCTCTGTGGGTTGTCTTTTCACTCTGTTGATGATTTCTTTTGTTGTGCAAAAGCTTTTTATGAAGTAAGATCCCATTGCTGATTCTTTGTAATATTTCCCTGACAGCCTGGGTTTTGTTTGTGAAGTCTCTACCTACACATATATCTTTGAGATTTTTTACCTATTTTTCCTTCCTGTAAATTTAGTGTCTCTATTTCAATAGTTAAATATTTAATCCATTTTGACTTAGTTTAGTACGTGGTGATAGATATGGGTCTACTTTTATTCTCTAATTAAAGAGGTTTTCTTCCAGTGAACATCTTTGGATCCTTTGTCAAAGGTACGATGGCTGAGTGTGTTCGGGGTTACATCTGCATCTATGATTCTGTTCTGCTGAGCCTCAGGCCTGCTTTATTTGTCAGTACCATGCTGATTTTATCACAGTGTCTTTATAGTATAGTTAAAGGTCTGGGATTGCAATGTCCCCTGACTTGCCTTTGTTGCCCAGGATTGTTTTTACTATTCTAAGTTTCTTCTGGTTCCAAATGAAGCTTAGAAATATTTTCTCTCTAGAACATACTCACAGTGAAATAAATCAGGCCATATGTGTAAACATCATATTGTCCCACTACTGTGAGAAGCTGAAAGAGTAAATAAGATCCGAAATGTACAATAGATATTGAATTGGGCAGAAACTGTTCAAAAGAAAAGACAAAGTGTAATTGAGGAAAGTGAACAGGAAAAAAGGGAAAAACATTGTGTGTGTGTGTGTGTGTGTGTATACACACGTACAGACACACACACGCACACATGTAAGATAGTTAAGATAATTTTTATGATTTGCTTCTGAGTGTTCCCTCAAATTTTCCTGTAATCATGGGGTGGGCTTCTATTCTAGATTTTTGGTTGATCCATAGTCCAGTGCTGAGATTATGGGTATGAGTGCTACACCTGCCTTAGGGCGGGTAGTTTGCACACAGTGCAGGGGAGGGAAGAGTCTGTTCTCTGCTGCTCCTCCCTTTTGCTCTTGCTGCTTTTGCTGTTTTCTGTCACCAAGAACTGCTGCCCTCTGCCATGTGCCACCCTGCCTTGGAGCAGCCAAGTATGGACTGAAATCTCCACGAACTGTAAGCTGAATAAACCTTTCCTCCTGTAATTTTGGGTGTCAGGTATTTTGTCTCAGCAATGAGGGAAAAGTAACCCAGACAATAATTATATAGCGAGTTTCTCTTAGTTCATTGAAAAGAAAGTTTTGTGCTACCATTGTTTGGACAAGATATCCTGCCTATATATCATAGTCTGAGTAACTACTATGAGGACAACAATACACAATGTGTTATTTTTTGTAACTCTCCTACTAATCTGTTTTGAAAATGTTTTATAGTTATTTTCATTTTTTTCCCTTTACAATAAAAAAAGAAATTAAAAAACAGAGGCTAAACTGCTTCAATTGGAGAGTTCTACTATGTAATTCTAATGTTTTCCAACATGACACTATAAACGAAATACTTTTAACTGGAAGCTACTTGTTTCTTTTTTTACTATTCTCTAGGCATAGTGTAAGCGATCTATAGGCTTTTATTTAAAATTCACAGTAGCATATTAATAAACTGAAACTTAAATTCATGAAATCACTTATGAGATATATATATATATATTCTTCATGTTAATATGTAATTATATTGTGATAGGCTTTTCTGAAGAAACAATTCCAAGTTAACTTAATGTCTAATCATCTTAACTAAAAATATTTATGCTAAAAATATGAATCTTAAGCTAAACATCAAAACGTGCTTATTGTGAGATATGATTATACCCCATAGTAATATACTAGTGTGTACATATTTACACATACATATATCAGTGTATGTGCATACATATACACACGTGAAAACCTTAGATTTTCTTCATAGGCTCTTCATGCCCTTTTAGAGAAAGTCATTAAAATGACAAGAGATTATTGGAGATTAATGAGACACATTTAAAATATAACACAGCGAGTTCTTTCCATTGGTTTAATTCAGTCTCTGTAGCTGACATGAGTGTGCATTATACAGTAAATGATCTTCTTGTGGCTATTTATGTAAGAAAAATCAAACTAGCTGTTTCAACCAAAAATCCCTAAAAGCTGCTTAATCATACAATGTTCTATCAAAACAACTTTTGAGCATTTTTGGTGAAAATAGTTATTTAAAATTCAAAAAATTCCTTTGTAATTCTATTTTAGGTATAAGTTTCAATTGCATATCTCACAGAATCTGTGGTTTCTGTAATGAAAATTTGCAAAGACTGAACTGATTTGAGCCTTACGTTGGTTCTTTTGCACATTAGATGCTGAGTCTGCTAACGACCTATGAAATGGCCAGAGGCAGGCAGCCAAGGGGGAGGAAGAGGAGAGGGCCCAGATCTGGGGAAACCAAATGAATGTTGACAATAAAATTTAACTTTCTTAAACATCTAGCTGCTACATGTATTTCCTATCAAAATTTGCTATAAATATGTATCAAGATTGTACTTTCTTAGGTTCTAAAATGTGGGTGTGTTGACTAAAACTAGAAACATCTACACACTCTTGAAGAAGGATTTACAGCAGGAAATATGGCCGCCTTCCAAGGACCACAGTATCGTCAGTTGGAATAAAAATATTTTTACAAATAATCATATTTCAGGCTATAGAATATACTGTATACAAAGGTCTGTGTTCTGTACCGAGGTTATTGACCTTTAATCAACACATGATTTATATTGTGCTAATTTGTATTCTTTTCTGTGATCTTACTGATAACATGCAGGATTTATAGTTGTAATTTTATTGATCCCTGATTGATTTCAAAGTTTACCAGGTTTTGTTTGAAAATGAAATTTAAATTTGCTGCTATGTGCATGTGTATGTGTACATATATGTGGACAAGCACGTGTATGTGTGTGTGTGCGTGTTTGTGTATACATGTGTGTATAGGTTTTGTTTTATGATACACGAACATTTGGTGATAAAAGAAGGTACCCTGATGGATTTATTTTTTTATTCTGAGCAATGTATATAAATATGAACATACACAAAGTATTAATTATATTTTGGGAGGGAGTTAATTTGTATTTTACTAAATCAGGAATCGTTTGCATGCGACAAATGTAATTTTTGAATACAATTTTGATCCTGATAAATTACTTTCAAAATTTCCTTGTACTCATTTGTCCCTACTGAGCTTTAGGGTGTCTTGTTTGTATGTCTGTTTTCAAACAGAATCCTTGATTTTGCTTGTTTAAGGAGGGAATGTGTTGTGCCCCATCTCATCATCCTGCATCTCTTGGAAAATAAAATAAAGGCGACGCGTGTTGTCTTCTTCCGTTTTTGTTAGTAAGACTTTAAGCTTCATCTTGTTTCCATTTGACAGTATAACTGGCAAACGAATTTACATCATTCTTTTTCAAGATTTTTCAAGGAAAAGAAATAGGGTAGGGAAATTTAATTGTAGATGATCTAACCGTTTCAGTCCAATATCACAGATGAATGTCATTATGGGAATATAAACAAGTTATTTCCTTGGCTGCTCCAGCCAATCTCTGACATCTAACATGATGAGCCTGTTTGATGGTCCAGGAGCTCACTTTTAAATATTAATGTTATATTTGTGATACCAGTGTCATGCAACAAAATAGCATTTGTTGACTGATTTTTTTATTCTTCTCCTAAATTATTGTGATTGTCTCCAAACACTCCTCCAGGGACTCTACATGTCTTTCTCAACACCCAAGCTTCTAAACATTGGCTACTTTATTGCAGTACTGGCCATTATAACTGCAATTATTTTTTGTTTCACTTCTGTTGGTGTTACCTTGCTACACTTTTCCTCACTGTTCCTCCTTGTTACCTGCCCTCCTTTCCACGGATTATTACCTTGTTGGACTTGAGCTCCTACCGTCTACCCATAATGAAAGAAAGCATGTTGCCCACACTGACATTTTGAAATTGCCCTCACTGTCACTCCTAGTATTACTTCTACTACAGCTACACTTAATACCACTCTTCCCAGGGTGTAATTGCAACGACGCAGGAGACTGTGACCCCACCCATAACACCTAAGATGTGTGACTTTGTGTGATTTGCCTCTCTGCCCACCTCTAATCCTTTCCCCTGCCGTGTGGCCATATCATTAGCTCCATGTTAATGCAGATCCGGTGTGGTCACCTCTACTCCTGGATCGAGGACACACTTTGGAGCAGCCACCACACCAGAAGTTTGAGGCAGAGTCATAATATTAAGAGATTTTGAAAACATAAACAGCAGACATTGTGGGTAGTGGCCTAATAAGTCTGTAGGTTGTGTGGATACTAGTATTTCATGTCAGAAAAGGCTGCCATGTTCTCTAACAAACCCTCTATGTTAATTTTTATCTGTTTAATGTAAGCTTCGTTGTATAGATTTTTATATCTCAAGGTTAAATATGTTTTTGCATTATAGTTTCAGAATTCAATTATACTTTTATAACTGGAGAATCATTTTGGTTTTTTTATGTCAAATTTCTAAAGCTTTATGGAAGTTTGATTTTATAGGGGATTATTTTGTAAGTCATGAAACTTTTGTGATTGGATTATGCATTTGTATAAACTCATAGAATGCTATGCTAAAAAGAGTGAATTTAGCTTTATGTAAATTAAAAAATATAAAAATATATCTCGATATACTGTATATATTACCCTACACCTTTCATGTCCATGTATCCGTAAGACCACAAAGATGGAATCATAATTGTCAAAGTCATCTTTTTGCTTTAGAATATAAGCATCATAAAAACAGGGATACTGTCTCATTTTATTTTTTATTTTAAAGAGTAGACAGATAAAAAATAACAGTGAAACAGATCCGCAAAACAGGTTTGTAGGAGAGTCGCAATAATTAATACATTGGATATTGCATCTGCATAGTATTTAGGATACAAGACGTAGGCATGATATTTTACCTAAACAAGATTAGCACAAACCTTTCCTTTCAACAAACTAAGAGAAGCTAGTTGTATAACTATCTTAACTATCTTGTGCATGCATATATGGTCTTCTTTTTCCTTTTCTTCCTTTCCCTTTTCCCCCAACATAGTTTGTCTTTTCCTCGGAACAGTTTCTTCTCAGCTCACTATCTACCGTATCTCTTTCTTCATCTTTCCTTTTCTTTTCCTTTTGTTTTTTTTTTTTTGGTACTGGAAACAGAACTCAGGACCTCATGCTTGCCAGGCAGGCATTTGTGCTGCTGAGCTATCTCCCTGCCTCTATTGTACAGTTTGGATCTTATTTACTCATCCAGTTCCTCATACCTGGGAGACAATATGATGTTTACACATACGGGTCTGATTTATTTCACTTATGAGTATGATCTTGAGTTGCATTCATTTACTTATAAAATCTCAAGTTTATCCTTCATTATGGCTGAGTGGTACTCCATTATATTAAAAAAGAAATTTTTATCCATTCTTCATTTGATGGGCATTTGAGTTGTTTCCAAGATTTAGTTATTACAAACTCTACTATAAACATGGATGTACATATATTGCTATGGTATGATGTTTTTAATTCTTCTGGGGAAGAGAGAAAGAAAAGAAGAGCTGAGTCAAATGGGACCTTCAATCCTAGTTTTTTAAGGAATTGCCATTTGATTTCCACAGTGTTTGCACCAGTCTACATTCCCACTAACAGTGGAGGAAGGTTCCTAACTGTCCCTTTTTAGGCTTTTTGCCATACATAGTACTTTATAGACACTCAAGAAATATTGAAAAGATGAATGAATACATTAATCTTTGGCATTACTTGATTCATAATCATGGTCACCAAATGCTAAGTACTTTACTTCATCTCTCAAAATATGAAGCATATTTTAAAACATATGATGAACTCTAAAGATTCAATGCAGGTACAGATATTATTCTCTGTTTATTGATTGATTGATACCTTAGAGTTCACCCAAAGACCATAATGTAGATTAGGGTACACTCTTAGTGCTGTACATACTGTGTTCTGGACAAACACACAGTGACGTCTTTTCACCATGACAGTATCACACAGCATAGTTTCTCTGTTTTCAGGGTTTTCCATGCTTTGCTAATGTGACATCATGGATCAGGGAAAAATATGAAGAGAGTGAGCAAAAGTTGCTATGGGTTAGAAGGAGGGAGGGATAGAATCATTCAGTATGTGGCTTTCTCTAATAGGTTTCTTTTAGTTTAGTAGCATGTATTTAATTTCTCTCTGTGCTCATGGCTTAATAACCCAGTTCTTCTTCATGGTAACTAATGGCCTGGGGTGCCATAATTTATTGTTCATCGTACTGTAGGACACCTTGGCTCTTTCCAGATTTGGACAACTACGAAGAAACCTGCTAAAAGGCTTCCACTGGGGAGGTAAATCCTTCCTATTACCTATGGCAATGTTTACAGAGACTATTTGAAATGTATCAGAATATAGGCAGAAATATTTCCACTTTCAACATATAGTTATGGATGTCATTCTGAATAATAAGAAGGAAAAGTCACATAGCAGCCAAAATGCTCACAGCATGAGCAGAGTGAAAAAACCTTGCACACTATCACTGGCAATTGCTTTGCCTTTGAGCTGACATCAGACACAGGAGCACAAAGCTTTGTTCACATGCACTCATCGAGGCACACACTCTTATGTCAACCAGCATTACCGACCTAGTAATCTCAGCTGCCATACAAGTTACCAAGGTCATTTATTTTGGTTTATTAAATGGCAAAAGAAAAATAAGGTCTCTCAAAGAAGAATCCTCAATTAATTAAAAAATGCACATAATGGGCTCTAAAATAACAACTGCATTTTAACCACTAAGTTCATTAAATATTTTCCCAAACTCATAACCATTATTTTGCTTAGTCAGATGTTTTCTCAAAGGAGAGTTCATTCATTTTAACTGCTTCAAATACATGATGAATGAAGCAATTTGCTTTTTTATTTACATTTTACCACTGATAATATTTTATTAGGAACACCAACACAAAAGAGCATATTGTGACTTTAATCAGTTCTCTCTAGGATAGGGCTTTGTTTTTCATCTAAAATTTAGAGTTATGCTTGTGAATAACAGGGAACAAGATATCCCTAGAAGTTACTAGAACACTACATATTACAAAATTAATATATGCCCATTAATTAATATAAACATAAGCACCAACACAAATTAAAAATCTCTCTTAAATAATGATCTTTAAAAGGAGCTAAAAACTTCAGCATTTGGAAGTGTAGGGGCTGGGGATATAGCTCAGTGGAATAACCGCTTGCCTAGCAAGCACAGGGTCCTGAGTTTGATCCCCAGTACCGCAAAAAAAAAAAAAAAAAAAAAAGGAAGTGTAATGTACTGAAAAGGAGTGTTATAATAGTTTTAATTTTAGCCCTTTAATGGCAGATGAAACAAATCTGACTGTCTTTGATTTTTAAAACATATCAGTCTAATTTCTCATAAAATAAGACATAAGAATAACTGCATTCCTTCCTTGTTCATCAGTGTTTATGAAACACTCTCCTCTCGAGCATTGTCTCATAATCTTTTAAGCATGAAATTTTATGCTATTGCCACAACAAATATAAAATCTGGAAAAATGCACATTTTCTTATCACTTGCAAATTATTGAAAAAAGTTAAGTGAATAACTAGGCAAAGAGAGATGAGGATATTGTGAGTGGGATATTTTTTAAAACTACATTTTGGGTATTGCTTAGACAAGGTTTTCTCATATATTTACCTGAAGTTGCTATTCATTTACATCTTTTATACTGTTTTCTTGGATAGTTTTAGGACATATCTTCATCACCTGTAAAGATGAAAAGCCATATGATTTCATGTATTTCACCTATTCTTTAATTTCTCCTGCTAAATGGGGTAAGTCCTTTAGTAAATGGGGTAAGTCTTCTGGTAAAATCTCTAATAATAGCTTTGAAATGGCCAGCTTTATCTTGTTACTGCATTTATTGGTAATGTTTATAATATATCATTATTAAAACATACACTGGATATTGCTGGTGAATAGCTTATAAAGAAAGAATTTTTTTATACTTTTAGTCTACTAAAGACTAGTCTTTTTTATATTTTTAGTCTATTTGTTTATATGGAGAATATCATTTTATCAACTTTTATAAGATTTTAATAAAGTGATTATAACTGTATTTTATGTAATTATATTCATAAATTTTCTGATATTAAACTGAGATCACCCTGTAATAGTATCATAATTTATCATTATTTAAATAAACATTTAAATATCATTAAATGTTATTAAATATCATTTTAATAACAGGTATTTAAATGGATAATGTTGCCTTAAGGATTTTAACATCTGTCTTCATATAAAATTAGTTATTCATGACTATTTCCTTTGATAGGGTTTTAAATTACCATTATGACATTTTCATAAAATTTGCTGATTATCCTTTCATATATAAGTCTCCCTTTCATATACATTTCTTTCTCTTCCCCCACCCCTCCCCCTCGCTCGGCCCCTCCCTGTGTGTGTATGAGTGCCAATGTCTTTGTGAAGTCGCCCTAGCTCTTACTGGCTTTCCCAGTGCCCCATCTGGAGGGCCAAATGACCTCACTATTCTCACCGTGGGCTTCACCACATCTCACCTGTCAGCACACCAATTCTCACCTCTTTTTCCTTCGTCCCTTACACTGACATAAATTAGATCCCAGAAATCTCCTTGTAGGTCTTCTTCTATGAAGGCTTTAGATTTTGTGTCTCTCCTTCAATCTAATCGCCTTCTGGTGACCCACCTTCTGGGTTATGTAGATTTTGTACCATTTCTGACATTTCATGAGCATTTCCAATTTCTTATTCCTAATATGGCAGAGACGGCCTCCCTCACACTATATACAGTTGTCACCAAAAAGCAGCTGCTACTCAGGGTTCTATTCCCAAGCCATTTTTTCACTAGGGTTGATCCATGCTATTAATACCTTCTTTTCAAAAAGAAAGGGAGCCGGGCGTCGTGGCACACACCTATAATCCCAGCACTCAGGAGGCTGAGGCAGGAGGATCACTGTGAGTTCGAGACCAGCCTGGGCTACAAAGTGAGCTCAAGGCCAGCCTGAACTGTGTAGTAAGATCCTGTCTCAAAAAGACAAAAAAAAAAAAAAAAAAAGGGAAAGGAACAAAAATTATACATTATGGAGATGGATACACAGGAAATATGCCTTCCCCATAATCTTTGTATATAAAACCTGGGTGGCAGGCACTATCAATGATTTGAGCTGTACTGTGGCCTAGATATCATGTTTTCCCCAGGGGCAGCCGCTTTGATGACCTGCTCCAGCGATTCAGCAATTGTTGCCAGAGATCATGAAAATTGGTATCTGCTACCAGGAGAACGTCCACTCCTACAGGATGGGCTGTTTTAGAGGGATCTGAGCATCACCCTAATTCCTAGCAGTAGCAGCATCACCATAGGGGAGGACTGAATGGCTCCAGAAGATGCCAGAGCCACTGGGAGAAGGAGTCAAACCATTGGCAATACCTCGTGGGGAAATGCCACTAACTAACCAGGAACATGTACATTTCACGGTTACGTGAGCAAGAAATCAACTTCAACTGCATGCAGTCACTGATGTATTACTTTAAAAAACAGTCACAGCGACAATAATTACCCGACAGCAGATCTGTTATTCATGTATAATTTCTATGAACAGCAAGTAGTAATCAAAATACACAATTATAGCCTAAAGAGACACATGGCCCTTAATCCCCCTAAAATTATTGCTGTTTGCTTTGAACATACTTATCCCATCATTCATGTTACGTCCTGAAGCAGCTCTGGAATTTCACTTTTGCGTGTGTCTTACAAAATATGCTGACTGCTACATCCAAGTGTGATTCAGCAGAAAGGCAGCCTCCTGAAAAAGTCACTGTATGCACTCACCTTCCTTACTAGCCGGTGCTACTGCCCTGTATGTTCTGGCTCACGCTTAAAGTCATTCACCAATAGGTGACTATTTTGGATTGATTCAGGACATTGAGGGAGCCACAGCAACACAGATACAAATGGCTTCCAAACTTGCTTCAGAAAGTGGCAGGAATTATGGGATATGTGAGTTCAAAGCAAGGGGGAGCATTCTAAAAGGGATCAATGCCAATGTAATAAGGGTTATTTTTAATTCAGACGTTCACCTTCCTTATGATCATAACCCACCTTGCTAGAATTGTCTGTTTTTTCAATGGAATAAGCACTTACGTTACTTTATATATTTGCGTACTCCTCATCAATTCTCTTTTGTATACAGAGTCACTTCAAGTATATATAAAGCAAAATTGTTAAAATTGTTGTCCCCTTGAATAGTTATACATATTACTAAGACATTCATAATTGATTATCTGGTGTTCCATGGCTGAATAGATTTAAAATATCTGCTCATCACTCACAGTCAAAGGTTTGGTATGACTTGTACCTTCAAAGGTCCATTGTTTTTCAGGTTTGATGGCTAAAAGACTTTTGCAAAGCTATCAGATCATAAGATGGTAAGAATTTTTGTGTGTGGGTGATGGAAGCACAAGTTGGGGCTTAGCAGAATGGAGTGGCTCGTGGGAGTGTGTCCTTGGTGGTTGTGTCTGGTTCCTCCTCCTTTCTTCTCAGATCGTTCTGCTGCCTGGTCACTCTGAGGTGACCTGATTTCCTCCACAACATTTCCACCACGAAGTTTGTGTGTTGGATCTGGCCACACATGGAATGACATGTCTGCGTCTGAGACCTGAAATTATCCCTTCCTCCTTAAAGTGATTTAATCAAATATTCTACCACATGGATGAAAACCTAACACACTTGTTCTTGAAGTATGTGGTTATATAATTTGACCAAAAATACTGTATTTTGCACATTATGAAGCTTTCAATAAAGAATATAAAGTCAAGGTCTTGTACAGTCATAACTTTCTGAAGTTTTCAAGACTGTGAAAGCCTAACATTCAATAGCTGCTATACCACCTCCATGAGTCTAAGCAAACTCACTGCTGCTTAATGAAGACTGCATGTGTTTTCAAGTTTCTCCACAACTTTGCTTCATTTAAATAGACCCAAAAGTAATCCCCCCAAAATTCCATGTAACATATATTGTACTCTGAAATTGAAGGGGTAACTGTCTTTACAGTAACTGCTTCTTTAAAAACGGTGTTGTGAATAGCCTGTGTTGTGTAAAGAAAAGCGGGAGATACTGTGAAGGTGTAGTATTACATAGATGAACACCAATTTTATAGATGAGAAAATCATTTTAACTAGTGTCTATAAGGCTAAAACACAAAGATAAGAGAAAAAAACTCACTGATGTTCAAATACACTTTCAAACTTGTACATAATTTGGAGCAAGGCATTCTCTGCTACCTAGTTACATGCAGTTTGAGTAGAATATGTCTGTGCATAGATAGTTTTAGGGTTATGGAATTCATTTTTTCTACAAATAAAATATTTATGGTTCTGAGGCTCAGTTTCAAAACCCAAGTATAAAGTAAGTAAAGAGCAAAAACCAAAGGCAGAAGGTAGGGAGGTAAATCTATAAATGGGAAGGAAATCAAGAGATAGAGGGATTACAGGAAAAGGCTGTTGTATATGTCTACCACTCCTTCAATGAATGTCACAGACATGCACTAATAAAAATGAAAATACACAAATAAAAACCCTATTTGTATTATGCTACTAGTACCCTTGTATCACTAGCCAGAAGTATATAGACGCTGATCAGCATTCTAAACAATAAATTCAAAAAAGACCTGTGAACTTTGCTTGACTCATATGAGAGATACCATATGGTATTTATGCTTGTGTACATGATTTATTTCACTTAATATTCTATTTTTGAGGTGCAGTTTTTCCTATGCCTGTCTCAAATTTCTCCTTTTCATAGCCAAGTAATATTCCATTATGTATAGATAACACCTTTTCCTTATCCAGTCATCTGTTGATGGATATACAGGCTGCTTTGAGGAACATTACAAATGAAGAGCACAGTAAAGGACAGGTAGGAGGAGACAGGAGAATGGATCTCTTGCAAATGGGAAGGAGTCCAATACAGTGTGGGGGAGAGGATAGGGGCAGGGGAAAGAAATAGAATAAAACTGTGCCATGTACAGGAACCCAATGACCTCCAGGAATGTAAATTTCTTACACCGTAAACACAAGAGTAATTGTGTTAGCAGAATGGGAATGGGGCACGGGAAGGGGGAGCAGGAGGGAGGAGGGCTGCAGGGGAAGAGGATCACAAACCGGAGCAAGCAGAGCCGTGCTCCCGTCCCCACTTCCCAAGGGTACTGCGAACCACACACACTGCCAACCTGGACTAATAGAAGAACAGTACGGAGCGACCTTGGAAACGGAACTGCATACAGGGCATCACTGCACAAGGAGTAGCCGTGTGGGAAATGTGGCTTACAGGGAAGCGGCTTGCTCTTCTATAGTTACCCTGTCCTTCTCTGATATATCGACGCGCTTGTTGGGAAAATGAACATGGGGGTTTCGCTACCCTCTTCATGCCACTGGCTGCCCAACAGGAGAGAGGACCCTGCCCAGAGTCCACGGCCTCCCGTTTACTCGTTTGCACCTCGCTGCCTGCGGGTTTCATCTCTTCCTTCCGGCTCCTTCCTCCTCGGTCTCGGTCTCGGTCTCGGTCTCTGTCTCTGTCTCTGTCTCTGTCTCCGTCTCCCTCTCCCTCTCTCTCTCTCTCTGGATGATGCAATGTTCAGAGTGTCCAGACCCGATTTATATTTTAGTGTTTGAAATTAATAAGGGACTCTGAAAGATGACAGTGACCTCTGTGGTGACAGATACTTCCATTCAGTATTTCCTTACGAAGTTTGTTGGTGTGACCCTAAGAGCCTGTGACTCCAGTGTTTACCCAGTTAGTGCTTCTGAAGCTGTGTCAAGGATGTGCATTTGCTGTTGTTCATTAATATGGTGATTTCCACTCATTTTACAAGCAACATGTGTAATTCAAACATCTACTTTTTTATTCATCTACAGATAAATGTGCTAGTCCAGTCACTTATTGTGTTAGTTAAGGCAATATGTACTGCTTGCTACATAAACCATGAAATCCCTATAGCTGTAGCTGGGCATGGTGGCACATGTCTGCGCTGAGGCAGAAGCCTGCAAGTTCGAGGTCAGCCTGGGCTACACAGTGAGTTCAAGGTCAGGCTATACTACGCAGTGACACCATGTCTTGAAAAACCAAGAAAAAAGAAAATAAATCTATATTTCTCTTTATTGAGTCTAATGTGGGAGTTCAGAGAAATGTCTTCTGTCTGTTATTTTCCTTGTCACTTTCCATGTGATTGCCAAATCAATGTAGTGTGTCCCAGCTTTTGTAACAATTTAAGGTGCATTTCTTGGCAATGATAATAATAATAATAATAATAATGATATAAAAGTAATGACAGCTGTGAAAGATAACTTCAGGGCCTATGATTGCATTACAAAGTGTAGAACTTAGCTGAGAGTTATAACGTCACTCACTCACACCAGAGTCCCATACTTACTCTCTGTCATTCAGTCCACCCCATAATCGTTCCATTTCCTTCATCTTCCGAAAGTACTGTTTCCAATAACTGGATTCAAGGTTGCTGTAAAAAGAAAAGAGAGGAGAAGGAACACTCGGCTCATAACCCCATTGGCACAGAGTCAACCCCTATTGCTACCACTCAGTTGTCATTGGCAAGAAGTACACACATAGCTTAGACACTGTAGGTGGAGTGCTACCCTCTCCCATCCCTAAGTAGCCATACCCAGGGACTGTTACCTTTCACACAACGAAACTTTGCAGGTGTGATTTCAATTAAGGACCTTAGCATGGATAGTTATGTTGTGTTATCCAGCTGGGTCCAATCAAATGATATAAGTCATTACAGTAGAATGTTCTTGTGGTCAGCCAGAGATGTGACTATAGACAAATGGCTGAAGACTGCAGTGCTGTTGACTTAAAAGTGGAAGGAAGGGACCACAAACAAGGAAGGCAGGCAGAGCCATGGCTTCTCACTGAAGGCACACAAAAGGGACAGAGCTCAGTCAGACTCTTTGATCCCACCTCAGATTAATCCACAAGAGAATTGTAGGATAATAAATTCATGCAGTTTCATGACAATAAGTTTTAACTTGATACGCTGGTGGAAGAAAAACCAAAGTGTCCTCCAGTCATGGTACTGCACGTATTTGGGGTCAGAAAATTGTTTGTCATAATGACCTATTCTATGCTTTGTACAAAGGTAGCAGTATTCCCACACTAAACTCACTAGATGCCTCTGAAAATCCACCTTCCCCCAGTTGTGACAGCTAAAATGTTTCCAGATTGCCAGACATCCTTGGTCATTACAATCTCTGGAAATTAAGATCAACCCACATAAACACATCTGTCTGTGTTGGATGGAGGTTAAGAAGTGGTTCACTGCTAGTGGCTACCCATGGCTTCACACAAAATGCATCCTGAAGAAAGGTGAAACTTCGGTGGTCATCTCTAGCATATTCTTCAGGCAAATACTTAGCATGAGCTTATATTAGGCCTGCCAACCTGTGTTCTGGGTGATTCTGGGTTTGTGTATTGTTGAATAACATAGTTTTTGTTCTCATTAAGCTTAAGATCTATTAGAGGAGAGAAAAAACAAGACATTTGGAAACAAAACTGCTGGAAGCGTTAAGTACTATGAATGAAGTGGAATGCACAGCAGAGATTCTTCAAAAGGCACTTACATCAGGCAGGATGACAGCCCTAAGGAGAGACAATTAATCAGGAGCCTTGCCCCCAGGGTGTGCCAGGCGCTCTGTCCCGCCCCCAGAGCTCCACTCAGCCCCCAGGGTGTGCCAGGCACTCCTCCCACCCCCCGGGGCATGTCATGCACTCCGCCCAGCCACTGGGGGTGTGCCGGGCTCTTTGCCTGGCCCCCAGGAAGGCCCTGAAGACTCACCTGAGCCTATAGATGCGCTAACACAGACAGAGTCTGGCAGTTCGCTGTCCAACCCCACCTACACGACTGGACACTCGACGGCTGTGAGGGATTGCCAAAGGGTGCTTCTCCACCTCCTGCCACAGTAATTTGTGTACACCTACACCCAGGTAACATACAGCATATTTAGAAGCAGCCAAGTCTCTGCCCAAAGTAAGAGCACGAGGGAGTAAATAAACCAAAAGTGCAATTATTATCAGTGAGAAGATCACTGACAGGCTGGTAGAACAATGGTGGTGAAGTGGAGAAAATTGATTAATTGAACAAGCCATCATCTATATAACTGAGTAATAAAGATGAAGATAACATTATGCAATACAACATCCAGTGGTAACTCCCTACTATTTTCTCTGTAATCTTTTATTTCATTTATTATTTTTGTGTTAACAAATGCAAAGACAACACTATGTAATACAGCATCCAGTGATGGTTCCCTATTGTCTCCTCTGTAATTTGTATATCCCTTATTGATTTTGTTATAACAAAGATAACATTATATTATACAGCATCCAGTGCCAATTCCCTACTATCATCTCTATAACTTGGTATTTTCTGTATTGTTTCTGTGTTATTCTGGGTTCTTTTGTCTTAAAAATAAAATTAAAACAAAAAAAATCAGGAGCTTTTTATAAAAAACAAATGAGGAAAATCACCAATGAGGAAAGAGGGCAGAGTTATAGAAGTAGGTGATGATGTGGGGTGTTGGACTGAGGAAATGACGAGGCTGGCTTCTTTGGGTAAAGAAGAGGAACTGAGCACGTCCTTCTCAAATAACAAGGAGGAGAGAGAAGCACCAAGTCAGGCCCTGATAATGTAGGGCTTTCAAGACTTTCAATGGGCCCTGGTAGACATTTTCAGTGTGTTGTAGATGTGCACCTGAATCTCCTTTAGAGGAGAACTTCTCACAGCTGCTAAAAGTATGGTCCACAGATGGTCTTCAGCCACTAGCCCCTTCTTTGGGCAGTGGCTCTGGCACAGAGCAATGCCTGCCCTCGATCCCGCTTAGCTCTTCATTCCTCAGAGGCACAAAGTGGATGCTAAAGACTGGATCTTTCTTTTCCTTTTCCTTTTGCTTTTGACATTACCAGTGTGGTCCCACAAAGAACTTTAAAAGCAGAATTTCATTTGTCTCCACTGCTAGACAAATTCACTGAAAGTATTTTCCTCTGGAACAAGGTCTTTAAAGCTTAGAACTTGGATCAAAAGCATTGGTGTCATCTGAACACTTGTAAAACTACAAAGCCTTCAGGTCCACTTGGGACTTACTGAAACAAAAACTATAAAGGTGGAGTAGGTGCTTACCTTCACATACCCACCAGACGACTCAAATGTCGATCTAAAAATTGAGAATTATTAGTATAGCTTTGAGTTTATTCAACTATTACATACTCAACTGTTTCTGTAAAACTGGTGAATCTTACTGATTTTTCTAAATGAAGACAGATGGGACTCAATGAAAATTTTAATCAGATCTTTCAATAGATTGATTTTTTTACTGCCTTTTTAGAAACACAATGTGTTTAAGAATGCAGTGCACCTACATTGACAAACTTCTTAATGATAAAACTATAAAAGATCAAAAGAGATCCATTATCCAAGAACATTCTTAGATATGTGCTTCATTGAGGTGGTACTATAAGGCTTCAAGGATATTTTGTTTTCTAGAAATGGAAAAGCTTTGTATTTTAAATATGAATCATAGCAGCAAGAGAGAGTGAGTGGGGCAAATTCAGTGAATTCAGTATAATATTAGTACATAGTAAAGCTTGGCAGAAAATAAAAGATGAATGGGAAATCAAACTGTCAGTAGTATCAATGCCAGCTTTATTCACCTAACTGGTGTTTGATATCCAATAACATGCCATGCCCAAAATAATGTTTGTGAGATTTCTCAGGGATTAACTTCACTGTTTTTCTTCTATAAAGATAATAAAGCCTAAAATAATGCTACATTTAATGGAAAAATGTGGAACTAGCTTTGATCTCTTTGATATGGAGATATTGCCAGATTGTATACTGTTCCTGATTTCCTGTAATTCAATTATGACAAGCATGATAGCACTGTTTTCTCCACTAATATGTTTATCAAAGTCAATTTGATAAAACAATAAGGATTTAAAAGTAAACCATTCAAGAAATGTGATGCAGAGTGTGAATTTAGGATTAAAACAGGAAGCTTAACTTTTGTTTCCATTGTGTTGGCCAAGACAGACATTCCAAGTGCTAGAAATTGGTACTGTAAGATAAAGATTACAGTATCAATGTTATAAGTTGGTAAAAATATCTGCTTTATAAGATTTTATAAGGGATTAAATAAATGTATTCAGGAGGTAACACATATTACACTAAGTCCCTGCCTTACAAACATTTGACTCATAAATTTTCCCAAACAGACCTCACGTTAGGAACACTCCTAGATGCAAAGAAATCCTGGAGGTAGCTCACATGTCTGCCAGACACAGTCACAGATGTGCTGCTGTGAGCTTACTGTTCAGTGCCACAGTGTACAGCAGTACAGTATGGACAGGAACTGTGTGTGTGTGTGTGTGTGTGTGTGTGTGTGTGTGTGTTTATGCTTCACATTGTATATTTGCATCAAAGAAGTGAAAGACTCACTTTGTGAGGCTTAAAAACAAATCTGATTTATAAACATTCTCCTGGGATGGAACTCCTTTGTAAGTCAAGGACTTACTGCAGTTTACATTTGTGATTGAGTTCTGAAGGGTGAGGTGCTCACTGTCCAGATGGTAGGGTACCATTAGGTGTATATTTTTCGTCTCTGTCTGACATGTTTAAAGGTCTCCTCCCAAGAAGTTAACTCAGAAATCAAAGCTGGCCCCATGATATGTCCCACATTCCCGTCTGTGTGGCAGAGATGAAGACAGGCCTCAGAGCTGACCACCACGTGATTATTTACCTCATCACCAGCTCCCTTGTGACACCAAGGGCACAGCAGTCTCCTGCTCTGGGCTCAGGAGAGTGCCTGGGAGCCAGTCAGACATCACCACACTACTTCCCGCCTCCTTCTGCCTTTCACTTAGTCCCAGATTTCTTACCCGGGAAATGAACATGTTTCACCGAAGGACATCCAAGTTCAGATTTCATGCTTTATAAGGAAGGAAAGTGTAAGATTCTTGCTATTTCTTCCATTCTCCTAGATTTGCATGCTTTCTTTTCTCTCCCAAGGGTCAGCTTTTATATTTTTCTCTGGCTATGCTTGGAAAGTAAGTGTCAATTCACTGATACACAACCAAAAGTGTTATCATATTATTCTTGAACATACATATTTTATTATACTCCAAAAGACCTAAAGTAATTAATTATTAACTTTTTATAGTGCTCGGATTGAACCCAGGGCCTTAAGCATGCTAGGCAGTTGCTCTACCTAGGAGCTACACTTTACTTTTGGCCCCAGACTAATGTTATTTGAGACTGAAAAGGATTTATCTTTAAAGATGAGTTTCAGTCAGATATACAGTTGGCCATAAGAAGTACTGAAGCTAATTAAGAAATTGTTTATGGGAAGCAGAGTAACTTAAGGACCCTTAGTTCAAACCAAGTAAATAACCAGCTAGCCTTAAGGGTGGACTTTAACTATAATACTCCTGTGGAGCAGTAACAGAAGGAAAATGTTACCAGAAATGTATTTATGACTAGAACACATTATGAGAGCTTTAAACATATAGGATACATTATGGGTACAATTTAATCTTTTCTAAAATAAATACAATATGGAAAGAATAATCTCAGAGGAAGCTGAAGAATACAGGTCTAGATACATAGAATCTGGAAGCTGAAAACTTTGAAATTACATTTTACTTAAGATTCCCTAAGAACTGGAAGTAACATCAACTAGAAAAAATATTTAAGCACTCCCAGAAAATATTCAAATCATGCAAATTAAAGTCAATATCTGGATATACTTCTTTTTCATGTGATTAATTACAGTATTTTGTCAAACAGAAAACAAAAATTTCCACATGACAACTGTTCAAGAAAAATCAGATTCAAGCAGACAGTATTAAAATCTATTTCTGGAATCTCAGTCAATCTAATTAACTGGGAGAAAACCACACACACACACACACACACACACACAGTCACACACATACACCACCACCATCACAGAGCCACATAAATGACACTCAGGGAAAAATAATGCAAAGAAAGAGGAAAACTGAGTTGAATAAGAATAGCAAAGACAAAGGAAAATTACATGTGATATTAAGATGTAAAAGTTCTTAACAGTTTTGCATGAAGGTTAAATCCACCATCAGAAGTGTGGGGAGCACAATTATTTATATATAAAGCATTCACTTATGTACAAAGATCACATAAGTAAATTTTGACACTAAGTTGCAAATGTCATGCGAGAAATACAACTGTCTGATTGATATGCACAATGTTTGCCAGGATGGTGACAGCCAAAGTAAGTTCAAAGTCACAGGAAATGCTGTCATCAGCCTAGTGTAAAAATGTAAGATTTCTTGCGATTCTCTTCCTGTTTAAAGGTGACTACTACTATCTTTTCCCTAGGCTACTTGTTCACTGTAGCTTATTATCATTACAAAGTATTAAAATGGATTAGCTTTTCCATATTGTGTTCATATTGGGAAGGGCATGTTTTAGACAACTCACTGACAATGTTTTTGAAAGAAGCATTTATTCTCTCCACTAAAAATTACTAAACAGCGTGTTTTTGAGAGTAAAATCTCTAAATTGCATGCTTGCAAATTCCTTTCCTGATAATTCATTTAGTATAAAGAAATCAGAGAGAAGTGAGCAGTATCTAATTAATATCTTTTAATGCCTAAGTAATGTCAAGCATGACTCCAATTTATAACTGAACTATATTTTTACATTGAAAAATTCAATTACATTTACTGACAGACTTTGAAATGCCACATTATTTATATTGGCAAACTTTGCAGGCTCACAGCGTATTTATTAACATCCTTCCCACAGAATAAAGCATATATACAATACAGATCACTGCATTCTTCATTTTTTAATCTCTCAAAGTGATATGGATATCTCTCCAAGCAGCAAGGGGCTGCCTCAGCCTAAGTGAGCCAAAAGGCCAAACAGAAGCAGGCAGGAATGTGCCCTTCCTTTCAGTTCTCCAGGCAAAGCGGGGTAACCTTGATCTTTCCCTCTCCTCTCTGTCTCCCACTTGCCTTCCTTCTCCTTCTCTGGCACCGCCCCCTCCGCCCCTCCCTGCACACCCCTGCCCCTGCAACCACAGATCCACGATGCTGAGGTGTGAAGAGGTTCACTTGCCACCTTGGTGACTCGGTTGTAAGGCACGAATCACTTCCTGGGATACCTTGCGGACATGACAGTGACAGAGAGACATCTGTCGGGCAGACGGGAGGGAAAGGGGGTTATTCACAGCTGGCGCATTAGTCCTGCTAGCCACTAGGCCACCGCGGTGTCCTCCTCCTCCAGCCTTCTTCCCGCTTTCTGCCTGCATCCTGCTGTCAGCTGCCAAAAGATATCTGTTCTCACCCTTAGCTGAATGAAAAGGTGCTAATGCATGACTTCAGGATATGTCAGAACATACAGTACTTACAAGTGTTTGCAGAAAAAGAAATGAGTAACTAAACAGCAATTTTCTTGCAAAAGAGAGGGGGAAAATAGTCAAGGGCTAATCCTTTTCTCTAACTGTTCCCTGGGGGGGCAGGGTGGCTGGGAGGGGACCTTCCTTAGCTCGAAGCCAGCTCTCCACATAAGATGCTCCGTGAATTTTACATCACTTAACATCCTATGGGGGAAAAACATTTTCTTCAGCATGGTTAGGATACGTATTTGTGCTCCCTGATTTTAGCAAATGTATTAATTAACAGAAAAGAAATAATTCAAAATAACTACCAGAGTAGTCTAGGAATTATTAGTTTGCATTTTTCCCCTTGTTAAATTCTAAGGCAGAAGAGACAAAATTAAAAAAGTACTGAAAGAGACACTCCACTCATATGTCTGAATTAGCTGTGATCAGGTGACACGCTGGTAAACGTTGTACAGATCTTTCTTTCTGCTCACAGAGTGCACAGAATACAGAGCCCATTCACTCACCTCCAACAAGAAGAGATTCCTCCTGAAACTGTGCTAACGTAGGTGATGCCTTTTACACTCAGAATCCACATCCAAATCTTCAGGCTGGTTTTAGAAATCTGATAATCCAGATGAGATGGAGAGGTTTATCTAAGGCATTTAAATTACAATGCTGAATCAGTGCTACCAACGGTGACAAATACACTGGGAAGGGAGGAATATTTCACACAAAAACAGCCACAGATCTAAAATGCAAAACACAATTAAACAAACCATATGTAGCATGAGTGAGATGATTTTTTATTGGACAACTTCGCCTGCCAAATATAGCACTGCGGAAAGATCCTGGAAAGTCAGGGCTTCGGTCCTTGACAAACAATTCCAGTTTAATTTTTGCCAGTTCTCATATTATTTTTGTGGTTCAGGTGACAGAAAGAAGTACACAAGTCTGAAGAATTTAAAGGAGAAGTCAACCCCATCTAATACAATAAATTGAAGTCAGATTGTTTTTAAAAATTAAAGAAAGTGATCACCTCTAAACCTCACATTTTCTGTAAGACGGTGCAATTTGTTTCTTCAGAAGTTATTATCTTACCCGAATGTCTTTCAACTACTTAATCCACAACAAGAACACAATTTTAAGCAAAGAGTACTACATTTTAATTCTCCTTTTAAAAAGCTTAGCAAGGTCATCTAATTATTTTCAATTTTTCTCTTAATTTGCTAATACTCATTTTTAATGTACTGGGTGATTTTAATTTAAACATCTTTTAACAGAAATATCTGAAGTGCTCATAAAAACGATTTTAGCATTTTCCCATAAGTATGCAAATATACTATTAATCCATGAAAATAAATGTTGATTTGCTAGGATAATTCATATAAATAAGCAAAATTGCTGCTTTCCTAATTTGGCTACCATGAGAAATAGGCTAAATTGTTGTTATTGTCTTTGGAAATTCTCCAGAGATGCATTTTCCATGGATCTTGTACTTTAAATCCTGAACTCACTTCACCTTATTTTTAATTAAATTTATTTTTAAATGTTATCCAAAACATACACATCATGAACAGAGTAAGGTAGTGTGTGGTACAGGTATATACGGCATAATACTTCAGTCAAACTGAACACATTTGCCTTTCAAACATTTATCATATCTTGTGAAAAAAACTTCCTAGCTCTCTGAGAGGTAGCATCTACTGTTACTGTTACTGCCATCTATGGCGCTTGTGAAGTACAAGGGCGCCCACGGTAGACGTCACCCAACCTTTCTCGGTCCCTCCCTCCTGCCTATGCTTCCCAGCCCCTGAGAACTTCAGTTCTACTGTCAACTTCGGTAAAATCAAATTTTCAGACTCCCCGGGTGAGTCAGATCATACAGAATTGGTCTCGTTTAAAATAATGATCTTACAGTAATTATTTAATGTAAGGTTCTTCAGTTGCACCCAGGTAGTTCCAAATGTTTGCACGTTCATCTTTTTCACCACTTCGTATTATTCCATTACGAACATGGACATTTTCTCTATTCAGTCATCGGTTCATGGACACTTAGATTTAGTTTCTATTCCACCTCTTGTGGATGATGCTGTGGTAAACAGGCACAGATAGATATCTTTGTGACACACTGATGTTACTGCCTTTGTGTATATACTTAGTAATGAGACTGCTATATCATATGATAGTGTGATTTTTAACTTTGTGGGAACTTTACAATGTTTACCAATTTATGTATAAGGGGGCCCTTTGCTCCATACCCACACCATCACTTGCTATGTTTTGTATTTTTGACATATTCTAATTGGAGTTTAAAAATATTTCACTTTAGTTTTGGATTTCATTTCCCTGATAATTAGTGATGTTTACTGTTTTTTTTTCTTGTACCTGTTAGCCATTTGTAGATCTTCTCATGAGAAATGTCTACTTTGGTATTTTGCCTGTTTTAAAATCTGATTATTTATTATTTATTTATTGCTATCAATTTCTTTGAATTTCTCAAATATTCAAGAAACAAGCAAACAAAAAAAAAACGAAATTCCAAAACAGTGGGATAGGAGGGTAACATTGGTGAATACATGGCATATTCTTACCTGTAAATTAGTTACTCAGAATACAAGATACCAGCATTTAACTGTCCAAGCAATATTAGCACATACCTATTTTTCCAGTGCACTGAGAGAAATTAGTAGTATAACTATTTTACTATCTTTTGTATATATGTATATCTTTTCTTTTGCTTTTCTTTCTCATCCTTTTATTAATTCATCTTACCTGAGTATTGTTTCTTGATGCAAACAAAATGTATTTCTTTGAAATGAAAACAGCATTATGTGTGAATATGAACCTGAGAAGTATGCAAGAAGGCTATGACAGGAGTTTGAGCATCATAGATGAAGAAGTAAGACAACAGTTTTCAACTATGACATTTTCTTTGACCCCATCCATCGTAACAAGAGCCATGGCGGCAGTCCTTTCTAGAGAGAATCTGCCCACACCCCCACCTTGCTAGTGGGGCAGACCAAGCAAACCAAGTGACCTCACTCTTTCTCCTGAGTCACAGGTGCTGAGGCCAGAAGGTGAAACGACATGATCTGGTAGAGGGTAGGAAGCATAAATTTAACTGGACAGTTTTCAAGAGACAACATCAATACCAGGAATGCATGACACAAAGCTCTGTAAATAAGCGAAATCCCAAGCAACTGAAGCTCTGAGCTAGAGAAAACATGAAATAGGAGACACACAGATGTGCACACTCCAGAGCTGGTCACCATTAAGAACGAACTACTGCTGTGATGATGCATAAACTCATGTGCTGACATCCAGCCAGGTGCCCCAAGCCTAGTCTCAGTTATGGTGATTCCTGGTCTTCCCCTACTTTTTATCCTTCTTGTGGGACCTCTGGCCCTTTCATGACAACATGTCTTGATATATTTTGTGACCTATCTTGAGCAAATGAATAAGTCCTATCTCCATCAAAGACATTGACTTTAAATGCTTTTGTAATATTTCTTTTCTTTTCCATCTCACAAGACAGTGACCCATCACATCCTCTCCCCCCCCCCAGCTTTTTTTTTTGGTCCAATGCTGGAAACTAAACCTGGCCCTTGCTCATTCTAGATGTGCATTATACACACTCAGGTCTAGATATTCACTTTTTTTTCCTATGAAACTTAATAGGGAGAGTCTACAGCCTCTTTCAAGTAAAAGAGTCTGCCCTCAAAACTCCCCGTGTGCAGTGACAAAGTAGAAAAATCATTCCACTGTAAGCCATTAAAGGAGAACTTTTACACAGCTAAGCAAGCTGACACCCTTTCTCTTTCCTCCTATATACTTTCTCTTCTCAATATTTTTATGTAAACCATTCTCTTTGCTCACAGTCAACCTGATTTCCTTTTTGTATGCAACCTTCGCGTTAACTGAGAATGAAACTAATTAATTAGCATGCTTGATTTCCAAACCTCAACGTCTTCCAAAGAAATATACCTGGCATTGATATATGAAGAGGTGGATATATTAACCACCTTTATGTGCTGTTGAATCCTTTTATATTAATTACCACTCTACCTTATGTTTTATTCATGTATGAAAATTGTTTTCATTAGCACATATTCCCCAATAAAATTATAAATAATGAAGGGTAGAAATGCCTTATTATGCCAACTAAAACCTACTGCTACATTAACTTACATTTGTTCCAAAGTTAGTACTAATAGTTTTAATACTGTGCCCGTAGCTTTTCGAAGTAAAGGCATACAAATATGTACAGAGAACTTTCAAAAATTTTTATGGTGGTATAAAACTTATAAATTTGATTTGTAAGTCTGAATGCCAACCACTAGTCTTCTAACCTGCTTTTATAATTTGTGGCTCTAGGATGAGGGAATATTTTGCAGAGAATATCACTTATAAATCAGGTCATTTAGACAAACGTCCATAAGCAGTAAAGAACTGTAGAAATATGAGACCAAGTTGTAACATTTTTCTGGAGATATAATTGTAATAGAACAGAAATGAAGAGTTTGCAGTAGCTTGTTACATTTGGGACTTTGGAAACAAAGATGATTTCTTGAAGTTTAGAGAAGAAATGACTCACATTCTCACAATCCTGTTATTCGCATGCCTTCAACATTCAAACTTCTAACACACACTCTGTGCTTCTTCATATGTTCTGACTGACACATGAATGGAACCGTCTGGTTCTCTACCTTTCTGGATGAAGTATAAATAGTTTGGTTATCAGAAGGTAATATCCCATAGTATCTCACAGCAATGAACGTAAGCTTGATATATTTACTTCCATGAATGTATGCCAGAAAACTCTAAGTGTTTGAAGATCCCTGTGTACTGCTGGGTGACTTTATTGAACAAACATGTTCAAGATATGGTCTCATATCCAGTATCACCATTGTATGATGGGCAGGGGTCTCACGTTGGAATTGAGGAGTATCAGTCCTTTCTAGCAGTGTTCTGAAATATCTTTTCTTTTTTTGAGAAAAGTTCTCGCTATGCAGTTCAGGATGGACTTGAGCTCACTTTGTACCCTAGGCTGGTCTCAAACTCACAACGATCCTCCTGTCTCAGCCTCCTGAAATATCTTAATACTAAAATTGGTTTTAGTCAATTGACTTCAGATTCCTTAGGATTAGTTTTCCTTGGGATTAAACAACAGTTCGATTTACTACTGGTGATCGAGAGACTCTCACAGTATGGAAATGGATCAAAAAACAGTAACTGACTGGTTTGATTGGACTTGTCTCAGATTCTAATAGAAGCTTTTGGGCTAAAAGTTTCTTTTGAATAAATTTTATACGGGTAAAATGTTATGAAACAGTGAGGGATATTTAAACAAGATACCACCTTACGTGAATGCGGATGGCTCCTGACTCATGTGTGCAATCTGGATTCCAGTGTGTGTCAACAGGGCTGGTGGGTCCTGCACAACGGAAAAACACAACAAACTCGACCAGGGAGCGGGGGAATAGGTGCCTGTGTAGAGGAGTTAAGAGGTGCTGAAAAATATCTTAGGTGCTGTATCTGATCACCTCGCACCTACTCCCACTCTGCCTGATAAGAAAAATTGCATGAAGACCTCCCCCCAATTTTTCTAATATGAGACCCCAAATATAAATATTTTAAATACAAAATATGAATATTTTAAAAATCAAGGTAAAAGAGACATGATAGGAAACAGAAAGGTAAACTCTAAGGAAGGAGAGAGGAGAACAGGGAGGAAACATGGTCAAAATGAAACATTTATCGATGAATGTACCAAGATAAATAATTATTATACATCACAAACATATACTACAGTGAAACACATAGAAGAAAAAGAATCAGAACTTTTGATTTAAGAGCTCGACATATGGAGTGGAGAGATTATCTTACACAAAAAGCCTGGCCATTGGGACAGGAGTTTAGGAGTTCTTTCCTTCCTTGATTCTGGTTTAAATTCAAGAACTACAAAGCCAGTCATAGATAGCACATGTGGTAAAAACAAAGGTTAAAAGTCCAGACTTCGCAGTACACATTCAGACCATGTTAAGAATCACATCTTTCTCCTGTGTCCACACATCTAAGTAACACTGGTTATTACTAATTACTGATTCAGTCCCTTTTTGATGACTCAGACAGTGTTACACAGAAGCTTCAGCGGTCATTTTCTCCACTTCTGTTTAGTTTTTGCTAAGGTGACTAAAATTATACTGATCTATATTTACTTAAATCACATAATAAAAAATGTTGGTGAATAAATAAAACAAGTAGAACTCTCATATCTGGCTAGGGAAGTTGAAAGTCATCTTGAACAAAGTCTTGTCAGTTTCTTATAAAGTTAACTATATACTTACCATATCATCTGTCCATTGTAATCCAGATATTTTTCAAGATACCTGAAAATACATGTCTACACAAATACCTATGAACCAATACTCCTACTACCCTTATTGTAAAAGTGGAAGGGACTGAACTATTCATGAGCTGATCATTGGATGAATGATGACTATTGTATGTATACAGTGGAAGACCACTCTAAAATATAAATTAACAAACTAATGATAGGTATTACATTGATAAATTGCAGAGGTGTGTTATGCTCTGTAAAAGGAGCTCCTTATCCTCCCCTTATAATACCGTCAAAGAAGCAATACAGCCACAAAAGAGGAATCTCTCAAACTACCATTATAGTAATGTACTTACATCTTGCCAGCAAAAGGGGTCTGGCTTATATTGTCTTTGCCAATACTTTCATCCTATACATACACACACACACACACACACACACACACACATATAATTTATATATACTATATGTATATATGTATTATATAGTATAGGATACATGTCATATGCATATTATTGCATATTATATTATTAATACATAATATGCTATATTATGTGTATTATATATTACACTTAATATATAATATATGATATGCATATATGTATATATTTTATGATATGTGTTTATATAAATATAATATGCAATAACATAACAAATGTATATATATTTAAAGAGTATATATATAATAAGTATAATAAATATATTATATATATATATACACACACACACACACACACACACACTTTTAAAATCAAACTCAGGGCAACATGGGGAGAAAATGATTTACTTGTACCTCAAAAAACTGATGACTCTCTATTAGTACAGATTTACAAAGAAAAAGTTCAAACAAGGCTTATAAAATGTTTGAAAGTTTGAATTTGAATAGTAGTTCAGAATACAGGATTCAGTAACAGTGTTCACTAAGAAAACACTGAAATACAAAAAGTAAAATGTCCATCATGAGAGTAGTAGATGTCAGTGATTTTATGACTAGTTTTGATGCCATGATAGCTTGCAGCTTTTATTTTCAGCCAAAAAGTATGAGAGAAAGTGTTATTAACAAAACTTCAATTCAAAACTAGTCATAAAATCATTGACATCTACTACTCTCATGATGGACATTTTACTTTTTGTATTTCAGTGCTTTCTTAGTGAACACTGTTAAAACTGTGGCATTTTTATATAATGGAATATTATTCATCTATAAAGAAAGACAGTTTGGGGGACTTTGTAGGCAAGTGGTCAAAACTGGAGTCCATACTCATAAGTGAAATTAATCAGCAGTATATGAGCAGGCAACGTATTGTATCACTGGTGTAAGAACCTGAGGGTGGGAATATAAACTAAGAGACATGAAGGAAATCTGTTCAAAAGCAAGGAACAGATGGGATGAGGGAAAGGAGAAAAGAAAGAGGCAAAAATGTATGTATGTATATATGTAGATACACATGTGCAAGAGGGCTAGCATGGTTCTACTATTGTATTATATCACTTAATGCTAGGGAATAGTTGATGACAGGTTATTCGATCAATCTTGTATGTCTGTATGTATTATCCTGAGCACACACTTTGAAGATATCAATATGCAAAGCAGCAACTATTGTTGGTTTTCTGTTGCTTTGTCTATAATTCAATTCTGATCTTACTGTTATTGTACTACTTTGTGCCTCTTTGTTAATGCTTTCTGGTTTCTTTTTTCTTTTTCTTTTTTTCCTGTTGTTGAGATGATTAATTGTTTGACCAATTTTGCATGTCTGTATTTGTGTTCATGAATATACACTTTGAAGATATCAATAGGTAAAGCAACAACCATTGTTGAGTCCATGTCACATTGTCTGTAAATCAGTTTTGATTGTACTATTTCTTATGCTACTTTGTGTCTGTTTGTTAATGTTTGTGCTTTTACTTTTAAAACAAAAAAAAAACTTCACTGGGGCAAAATAATACTTTAACCAAATACTTATTCTAGAACTGAGACAAATGCTTGAAAATATCAAGTTGCTATGGAGCACTTCAATAGACAATAAAATTGGAATAAAATCATTATATACCTATATATTTGTTTTGATATCTAATACTATCAATGATGTCCAAATTATACAATCGTCAGCTGAAAGTTCCTTAAGACCAAAGTCCTATATTTATGTTTTATAAAGTCTCTCAGAACATTTTGCTGGGAATAATCACTTAATATATCTTTATTTGAAAATATTCACTTGTATTGGAATATGGTTGTTTTGATCAAATTAGAAATAAATGGGTCATCTCACAGACTGATAATGCTTTGTTGTAGAAAATGACCTATTATAAAACAGCCAGTGGCATTTTTCACAATAACTCTCATAAGAACAGTATTTTGAAGGTCCTAGTTTATTTAGGCCACAACTACAGTTCCAACGCCTATCAGTGTGTTGAGATGCTCAGCGACTAATTATATGCAGAAAAGTAGTGTTGAAGTGTAAAAGGAAACTGGGGTAATTAAATGAAGACTGAAACCCTTCAATCATCCTTAATAATGTAAAACATATGAAAATGGAAAACAGCGATTTTTGACGTTCTATTAAGAAAAACAATAACATGACTAACATAGATAATGTTCTGAATTTAAGAGCTGCCTTTCTTATTATATGAGGCAATATGTGACTGACACCTCAGTGAATTTTTAGATTAAAAATTACTACAGTGACAAACACATTACCATTAATCCCCCTCAAATATACCCAATGCTTTAACCACATTCATCCCTTTCTTCTTGCCAATTTCTGCAAGACTTCTAGAAGTCCTCTTTCTTGACTGTCTTTAGCTGTGCTGCTGCAGCTGTTTTGATATTCTGAAGTAATTCAAAACATTTCTCTTTAAGTGAAAAAAAGATATGCATACATACTCAAGATAGTTAAGATAATTGTACTCTTAATTTCTATTAGTTCACTGAAAGGGACCGTTATTGCTTATATTATTTGATCAATCATACATGCCTACACCTTGTATCCTGAGCAACTACTTTGAAGATAACAATATGCAATATAATAACCATTGTTAATTTCCTATCATTTTGTTTTAGAATTCTATATCATTTTTATTGATTTTCTTTTGTCTCTGACAGAAAAAATTCTCTTTCAGGGTCGTTTCTACTTTGGGGAGGAGTCAGAAGTCTCAGGGTGCAAGATCTGGTGAAGAAGGTGGATGAGGACACACGGTGACGCTGTGAGGAATCTGCCCGTTTGCAGGATGGCTCTTGGCAGCAGCATTTGCCCTGTTTCTTAATCACAATTTGAAAAGATGCTCAAGAAAGAGAACTTCCGGAACTGCTTCAGAGAGTGACAGAAATGATGTGGTGAATGTGCTTAAAGCAAGAAAGACGCCTTTGAGGGAGTCAAATGTCAACGTGTCTCTCACTGTATGATTTTTTAAAGATGTAAACATTCACTCTATATCTTGATCACTCTTAGTAAATCACAAATCACCAGCCTTAAGAATTATGAAGTTAATCTTTTAAGACTACTGTGCTTGATTATCATGAAAGTCTTGTCTTTTCATGTTGTATTCCACAAAATTTGTCACTTTTGAGCCTTGAGGCCACAGTAACTATCTGCTCCAGTGTTGACTCTGAAGAAATAGCATCAAGAAGACACTTGTCTTCCTGGTCTGTCCTGTGATTGTGTGATTCAGCATGGAACCTTCTGCCTGCCCTGGGAAGCTCCAGCTGGACCCCAGGGTGCTCTCCCCACTGTAGCTCCTCCCTGCACGGTCCTCACACACCCTGGAACAGCTCACCACTGCTTCTTGAGACAAAAGCCAGCCCACTAGGAAACATGTAGCCTGTGGCAGGCTACCATGCCCAGGGGAGCCACGCCCTTCCCGAAGAAACCGGGGGCATGCCGTTGAGACAAAGGTGCTTTCTCCAGTCCTCGGATCCTGTCTGTCTTCTTCCCAACCAGGAAATAGTGATTGCCTTTGCAATGTGCTACATTGCTTCTCCTGGAAACATGTTCCCCTTGTCACTGCTTAATCAACTTTTACCAAAAAACATTACTCATATTACATTTTCCAAAACATATTAAATGTTCGAGCGAGCAGAACAGCTTTGCCATCACCTGAACTGACTCTGGCTGCGGCAAGTATCCAGGAAATGGCTATGTCACTGTAATTCAATTTGTTGCAGCAGCATCAAACTCACCTGTCTTGTATTTTTCTCTAACGTATCTGATATGATGAGTTGCAAGACAATGCTTATTGAGCAATACTTGTCTATGTACAAGTCATGGAAAGGTTGACCATCGGAGTCAAAAGTAAATGACTGCTCTAACTTGATTTCATTGTATCATCATGAGCATGTAAGGGTGGAAAAAAAAAAAAAAACCACTTTTGCTATTTAAAACGCGGCTATCATTTCTACAGCACCCACTTCTGCACACCCACTTACCAACTATTGGTCAAATTCTTTCTTTGGAACCAACATTTGGAGTCTCATCGTCACAGTATACATAGAAAATGATTACTTTCTGCTTGCTACCTTACCAGAATAATTGGAACAAATACATTTTAAGACTCGCTCCAAGTGGCTCATTTGCAAGTCTAAGTAAGTTGCTCCGCGGGTTTGGAAGTGTATCTTTTGTATGGCCAACTGTTCTTTTCTTAAAGTTAGTAAAGTTTCACAACTTTGAGGTTTGTGAAAAGGGAAAACTGTAATTTTAGCAGACAGTGTTGTTCTTAGGCGTGGACAAACTTGGGTTCCTGCCCAGCCTCCCGACTGTAGGACTGTGCTGCTCTGCAGTGCGCCAGGGCCTCTGTTTTCTGCTAATAGACCGCAAGTTTTCTTGTGCATTTTCTATTGTAACGGATGATAAAAACAGATTCTTACAGAATACTCACAGAAATGTACACTGCTTATACCAGAAACACTGAAAAAAAAATTCTTATTTTAGTATTCGTGGCATTTCTCTTTTTTTCCTTTTTGTCTTTTTGGCAGAAGACAGAAGCACAGGCTGGCTCGGCTGGCACCTCAGCTCAAAGGAAAAAAAAAATAGAAAAAAAAAGAAAGAAAGAAAAATCAGAAGAAAGGAAAATCAAGGCACAGATGGCGCCAAACATTCTCAAAGCCTCCACGATAAGTTCGGAAGTGGAGAGTCAGGTTGGGCAGCCTTCCCTCGGATGAAAGGTTTTTGAAAGATCTCTTCTTCAGTTTAGGTTAGGGAAAGGAGACAGGTTGGAAAATCTAATTTTAAAAAGAAGATTAAGTCATCCAAAAGGAAAAGGACTTCATGAAAAAAAAAATGGGTGTAATCTGAAATTCTCCAGATAATTGCTCTTAGAGAAGGATGAAAACTACTCCTGGCCTTGGGCCATTTTTACTTTTCTTAGACTTTCTCCAAACTACATACGAAAATGACAGCTATCATAGGCAATTTGATTAGATAACTCTGCCAGAAAGTCTTAAAATGCACAGAGACCAGATAAGAACATTGTAATCATTCTTGCTAATCACAGAAGTGAAATTATTATCCTTCCCAAGTCTCATAGTTACATAAAAGGCTCCCCAGACACATTCTGCACCTTTGAATCCTATAGAACGAGAAGTTCTGGTGGTGACTCTGAAAAAATTTGCACTCAAATTCCAAATAATAGCAAACACCCGAGGCACCAAAATAACTCCTCATAAACTCTTACTGAATGTGTGCACAGTGGTAAGATCGGGGCTTCCTTCGTAGTCATTTAGCAATGATATCACCTATAAAAATACAATAAATAATTGAAGATAATATTTAATTGACGTCAAATAACTACACCTCCTCCACTTTAGGAGCCTCTTGAAATCCATCATTTCTGAGAGTCTGAACGAATTTGCGATTTTCTACAATAAGTGCTCCAGAGAGATAGCTTTCTTTTAAAGGAAAGTTTTTAAAGGCTGATTAGAAAAAAAAAAAAACCCAAAGCTTCCGAGAGAAGTGATGTCAGTGTGAGTGAATCATAGGAGCACGGAACACATTCCATCTCCCTTACAGTCCTTCCTCTAGGCCCTTTACTCTCCAATAGACAACTGAACTGAGTCCAGCACCCCACACCTGTGTTCATCTCCCCCATCTATCTCCCTCCTGGCCCCGGCCTAGAACGTCCCCTCTCAACTCCCCATCTGCCAGCACCTGCGCGTTCCCATTTCCTTATGGATTTGCTCCAGTGTAATAGCAGCTGGAATATAAGCCTCCGTGACTCACTACACCCTGCCGATGAGCTACTGCTCATCTCCATGTTCTCAAAAGCACACCAGAGATGCTTTGCCTACAAACATGTTTCTTACCAAGGGAATCTCCAGTACTTCAGGAAAATAGGGGTATTGGGGGAAAGGCAGTATCTTGTATCAGTTTTAAATGGTAATTGCTCCTCAGTTTCTGCGGGATCTACTGCCAGAATCCCCTATGACTAACTAAACCCTGAGAAGCGCCTGTCCCATATGGGACAGTGCTGTGTGTAACCTAGATAGTCATCTTGTACACTTTAAGTCATCTCACAATTTCCCATAAAACCTACAGTAGTGGAAAAGATAAGTGGGTAATTATTATGGTGTACTGGGTAGGTAATAATGGAAAGAAAAAAAAAGAGGTGTATAATTTTTAAAAATATTTTTCTTTCTTTTTTTTTCATTTTCCTGCTTCCTTGAATATTTTCTATTAGTCGTCCATTGAAGCGATTGCTATGAAATCTGCAGATAGGAATGATCCTCTGTATATCATTTGGGGCCATGGCTGAAACACGCATAAAGGCCATTTAGGTTCCATAAATAAGTAAGAGTGTGCAGGTGGGTTAATCTAGAAAATGAACACAACATTGAGCCCTGCAACTTCACCTCCATTCATTGATCATTGCTATACAGAATTAAGGAAAATCCATCACAAGAGATTACTCTTTTTTAAAAACAAGAAGTCAGAAAGCTAAACTGCTAAGTGAGTTTCCCTGTTTTTGATATTATTTTAAAGAACTTAATCATGTGAAATTGATCAAAACACAGTTGGAACTCATCACATGTGCCCAACGTCTTGTTTAGGATGCCAACATGGAAAGTATTTCTGGGCAGAGGTTGAGGACCTGAATTTTGCACGGAAGGAGAAGAAGGCATCAAGAAAGAGCTGCTAAACTCCAAAGCTAAGGAAAATGGAATAGGTGTGTCAACACTGTGCAAGTCATTAACAGAGCCATAGACAAAAGCGATGAATTTACAAGATCTCTAGACAATTTAAAAATAAATTGTTAACTATGAATTAAGAATTTTAAAATAAATAATAATTAAACAGATTAAGATTGTTTTCATTTGAAAGACAAATAACTTTTGTGAAAATTATCTCCTCCTGTAATGTTTTGCATGACATGGAAACTAACCAAAAAGGAGTAAAAGTTTTCTGTTTTGTCATTGTTGCTGTGTTTTGCATCATAAATGGAGGGATCCAAATATATCAAGTTTTCTACTTTCAGGTATTTGAATGGCATGCAGTGACAGTGTACTTGGAATAGTATTTCTTCTTATCTTAAATTTTTATTCACTATAAAATTAAAGTTTACATTTATAATCTAGTTTCAATACTGGTATCAAATAAGAAGGCAAGAGATAGGAAAGTTAAGATAAAAGAAAAAAGCCAAAATACAGAGATCAGGAACTGCCTGAACACATTATACAAAAATCAGGAATGGAAATGAATAATTTAGTGTCACTGTCTATTAACCTAACAGTTAAAATGGGACCAAAATATACATAAAAATGAAATAAAACAATTAGGTAGCACTTAAATGGTTCATTATTATTAATTCATTTAATATTCATTGTAACTGTGCTGGTCATAATGAATTCATCTGATATTAATAATGGCAATGTTCAGTAGCAATTTCATTATAATGCAGTTTTAATTCATGTGCCATTAAAGCAAAGCAATGCCAAAGTTTAGCTTTATTTTTTTGAATACTGTATATGATCACCAATTTTTAGAAAACAGTAGGACATGGATTATATTCCTTTATATCAGGGCAAATACCCCAGATTTAAGATGAATTATAATGTCTTCCTTGAGCTAAACCAACAATGTTAAAGTTGATAAAAGTTTGTGTCACTATAACATTCCATATTTGAAAAATACAATGGTAACTGGCTACTATGAAATTTATCATATATCAATATTTACTGATATTTCACTGTTCCATCTTATCAAAGCTTTTCAAAAGGTTGATATTCACAAGGCAATAATAAAGAGGTTTTGGACTTTGTGCTTTCTGCTTTTGTGAAAATATAGAGGTCAATTAGACATATTGGGCCTTTCACTGGAACAAATAGTTATTTTATTATTTTATTTTAGTTAGTTACTTTTATTGGTGCATTCTACATACACATAATGATCACATTCCTCATAGGAAATTTGCACCTGCGCATGATCTATCTTGATTCATCTGTTTTTCCCATTCCCCTCTCCTTCCTTTAACCCCTCTTCCCTTTTTCACTTACAAAAGCTTTGTTTCCATTTTTCCCCTTCTCATCTTTCTTTTCCTTTACCTCCTTTCCCCTCCCCCTTCCTAGTTCTCCTCCTCATTTGAACATTTTCTTCCTATTTCACAATATCCATTATAAAACTTGGTCCTTATTTATACTTTCAGTTTCTCACAACAGAGAAACCAGGCTATATGTGAACCTGTGTGTACAATTTATTTCACTTAAGTGTATGAACTCAAGGTCAATCCATTTACCTACAAATGTCTCAAGTTTATCTTTCTTTATGGCTGAGTAGTACTCTTTCATTTGAAAGATAAATTTTCTAATAAAGAAACTCATAACTTCTTTATCCATTCTTCAGGTGATGGGCATTTGGGCTGTTTCCAAGATTTAGCTATTACAAATTACGCTGCTATAAAGGTCGGTGTGCATATGTGTGTGGCATGATACTTTGAATATTTCAGGAAGATAATGAGGGGAATAGCTGGGTCAAATGGAACCTCTAGTTTTAGTTTTTTCAGGAATCTACACACTGATTTCCACAATGGCTTCACCAGTCCACCCACATAATTCTGTTCACCAAAGGCAAAGCAGGGGACATCATAATTCCTGACTTGAAATTATATTGCAAAGCTACTGTGATAAAAACAGCAAGATATTGGAAAAATAACAGACCTTAGGATCAATGGAACAGATTAAAAGATGCAGAAACAACTCCAAGCACATTCAGCCACCTTCTCTCTGACAAATGAGCAAAATGTGTTTACTGTAAGATATTAATAAGTGGTGCTAGAAAAACTGGCTTTCCACATGCCCAACACCAAAATTGTGTCTCTTACCTTACACTGAACTAAAATCAAAATGGAGCAAAGATCTAAATGTTAAAACAGAAACACTACATCTGTTAGACAAGAAAATAGAACTTTTGAAAACATAAGTATTAGCAAATATTTTGTGAAAAAAACACAATCATGGGCAATATTACAAAGAATCAACAACTAGGATCTCATTCTATTAAAAAAAACTTTTCCACAGAAAAAGGAATCATTAATAGAATGACAAGACAACCCACAGAGTGGAAAAAGATTTTTTCCAGCTGTTCCTCAGGCAGAGGACTACTATTTAGAACATATAAAGAACTAAAACAAAGTCATAATCTCAAATTTAAAGACTGAATCCAAAAACGAGCATTTGAAATGAGTGCACACCTCTGAGATGAAGTGTAAATGGCAAATAAATATATGAAAAAATGTTCAGCATCGCTGGTCAGTTGAGAGATGCAAATTAAAACAACACTGAAATTACAAATCACTCCAGAAAGAAAGGTTATCTTCAAGAAATCAACCAATAACAAATGTTGGTGGGAATATGGAGGAAAAGGAGCCCTTCTTATTTTTAATTTTAACTTGTCATAATTTGGCAGTACTGGACATTAAATCCAGGTCCTTTGCACTATGCTACACACTGTTTTTATTTTTATTACAACTTTTTAATTTTAAGACAGGTTCTCCCTAAAATGTTAAATTTTCCAGGCAAAATTCAGACTTTTCATCCTCCTGTGTCAGCCTGCTGGGGGCAAAAACAGAAATTTTACATATTTCAAAAAGGATCATACCCAACATCTTAGATGAAAATTTTAATTCTTTCTACTCAGTGAATAGAATTAGTTTATTTATGACAGATACTGGGAAGCTATAAAGATAATTTTTCTGTAGATATGCAATCATAAGCTTTTAATTAAGAACAACAAACTGGCAGCAGAAATGTGTTCAATATCATGTTTACTTCTGCTTCCTTTGTGGACAACCTGTAAACAATTTTGCCAAACTTCACGAAAAATAATCACAACAAACAACCAAAATCCACAGCATAATTAACCACCCCACTGATAGAGCTCCGGACACTTTAGGCAGTTATTTAGCAAGGCATCCAGAAGCAGCTGACCTCCAAATCTCTCCTGTGAAATTGTGTACTTTCATACATAGTTCACAGATTAGGTAGCCTACAGACATATGTCTCTATAATCTATACTTTTATTCATTATTGTGGAAATAATTACTTGGAATAGTTATTTTAGTACAGAAATAAGAGACTCTTTTTGTTCTTTGTAACCCACACTATGAATTAAAAATTTTTCAGAAAGAGCTTTTGTAAATTTAATTAACATTGCTACTTTCTTGTTTAAAATAAATAATAAAAGTATACTAATAAAAATTCAATAAAGTGAAAAGTAATTCATTAAAATATTACAAGGTCATAATATTTTTTAAAAGATTTTTCCTGTTCACTTTTTACTTTACTTTTGCTTTTAGGAGAAATAATGTTTCATCACATTGCAAGGACTGACCTCCAACTCTTGGGCTGAATTTCTGCCTTTAGTGTATTCTATAGGCCTTTTTCTACCAAGTCCAGTTTAAATGACAGTTCAAAACAGCTGAAACAGTGGGGAAAATGTAAGAAAAAGAAGTTTTAAGACATTAAACTTTTAAAAATATTTTATTAGTAAATCTGTTTTCTCCCAGTCTTCACCTTCACCTTGGATGTGGTCTCCTGGCTTCCAGTGCAGACCCTTTAGCCTCCAGCATCCACCCTTCAGCCTTCCATCACAGATAATCTGGGTTCATGATACAGACTCACACAGGACACTGTAGTGAGCTCCACATCTTTGAGTGGATCTTTCAGATCTCCTGTGTGAAGACAGACCTTTTAGAATCTTCTACATCTGATTCTGTAGGCAGCCAATATAAGTCAATTTTCTGAATTCTCATATATTTCTACATCTTGTACTAAATCTGTTTCTCTAATAAGCACTGACTAATACAAAATTTGGTAGCATAAATGTGGGATACTTGCTGTCACTGTACTTGATCATGTGGTTGAGGACCCTTTGAAACTGGCTTGCATAAAGGGTTTGGAAAGGTTTGCATATACCAGATAAAGAAGTCCTGGGATGCCTTAAGCTGAACTTTGAGGGCAGTTTCTGACCAGAGCTTAGAAAACCTGCCTGTAAAGACCAGACTTAGAAGGTTTCTGCTGAGAAGAAGGATTGCTTGGTTGTTGTGCTCCAGATGATGTGTGTTATGGGTTGGCAGAAAGTTTCTCTGCATTTTTTGCTCATGTACAGAGACTTTTCCTGAGACTGACTTAAGGTCAGTGGGTTAATTAACCTGGAAGAAAAATTTTCAAGGCAGTCTAATGTTTAGGCTATGATTGGTCACTCTTGGGAGCTTTTAGCCAGATTTATGTTGAGAATCAAAAAAAAAAAAAAAGAGTCTAGCAGAATGATTTAAAGATGTTTGCTTTTGACCAGAGAGGAAGCTCCAGTGTGATCTGCAAAAATGGAACACAGCATTTTGTTGCTGAAAAGACTAGAAAGAAAAAGCCAAGTATTTCAGAAAAGGACATCATAAAAACCAGCAGAATTACACCCTTTCCAGTCTAATAATTGCAAAAGTGAAAGACTTTGCATTGAGAAGAGAGCCCCAGAGCAGCATGTTCCAGAATGGCAGCAACCTAGTGAAGTTATTCCTTGGGATTTTCTTATACACACTCAACCGCTATAGCCAGGAGACAAGAAATCCTGGCAATTGCTCAAGCTGGCCACAGCACTTAGCATCACCAGTATGGTGCTGGTTTTAGGTGTATGCAGGATTCAAGAGTTGTGGGATCAGGAAAGCTTCCATTCAGATTTCAGAAGAAGGCCTGAGAGGCTAAGAAGTGTGCCCTAAGAAGGCAGTGTGTAAAGCTGTCAGTGTGGAACTCAAGGTCCACTAGAGAACCCAGAAGTTTGGAGAAGCCAGGAACATGGGTCATCAAAAGAAAATGATGTGGAAATGGCAGAGCTGGCCCTAAGAGAAGACATGGGTTATACAACCACTGGCAGTGCCACCAAAGCCCTTTGGAGTTCATAGTTTTCCACAGATTGCCTTGGATGCTAGACAAGGAACAATAGGACTTAATGTTTTCCCTGCTGGATATTGGATGTGCTTTGGTCTCTCATTCTTTGCATCACCCTGTTCATAAGTATTAGACTGGAAATATCTATCTTTTGCCATTGAATTTTGGAAGCCTTTTTCATTTTTCAGGGGCTCCAAGCTAAGAATTTGACTTAAATCTCAGAAACCTGTATGTTGCTGGACTTCTCAGCAATGCTAAAGTTGTTAGGACTTTGCCAAGTCTTAGAGGTGGACGAAATTCCTTTTACATAAAGGGATGTACGGGTGTCTTTGAGGGGCCAGAGGCAAGATGTATGGCTTATATCTAGATGGCTCCCTAAAGCCTCATATGATCATAGGTGGAAACTTTCAGAAATGGCTTGGACCTACAGTGAGAGATGCTGGGATCAAGGATGTGAAGCTGGGATTGCTTCATGGTGCAATGCTAGTATTAAGGCTGCCCCATGTTGAACGTGAGCGATATCCACACAGGTGAGTAACCTGGATATAATACAAAGAACAGAACAAGGGTGTCTGTGGGTGCTTGTCTTCTGCTACTTCCTGCGAACTCTGAGATGCCCCTCTGCCTTGGATTTAGTCAACTATGAACTGAAACTTCTGCAAACTATGTTAAACTTTTCTGCCTTTGAGTGTTGAGTATTTTGTGTCAGCAACAAGAAAAACAACTAAAACAGCAGTGTATAATGATTTCATTCCTCATGAGGAGGTGATACATGGAGAAATTTTTAAAACACTGAATGTCAGAGAACCAGAATACTTATCTTTAGAAGAAGAGAAACCAAGTGGTAGAAGAGTTTCTGGGCCATAACACAGGGAGAGCAATCAAAGTAATGTTCACCACAACAGCTGAAGATACTAATTTGGAGTTCACAGAGGCCATGGTAGTGAGAGTTCATAGAGCAAAGTAGAAGAGTGGAGACAAGAGAAGAGAGAGTGAGAGAGGCAGAGAGAGGGCTGCCTATGCTGTGTCCCTTTGAACGTCCACTTGAATACTAATCAGTGGAAATGTGTGAGAAACCACTCAAAACTGGGAAAGAACCTTATAGTAAGGAGAGAGAGAAAACTTACCACTACAGAGGACTAAGAATAGATCATTGTCTTGGTTACTTTTCAGGGAAGCAGAGCACAGCAAAACCAACCAGCCAAAGGGAGGAATGGCAGGCAAGCAGCCTCTTCTCTTCCCTTACATTGTAAACAGCCTACCCCCACCCAGGGGGCGTGTAGCTCTCACACAATCTCCATGCCCTCCTCTTCCACAGGCTCAGGATGTATACAAAGTAAGCACCCTGGCTTCCTGCTGAATCACTCAGTTAAACCTCCAGATTCCCCAAGTTGACACAATATATCAACCATAACATTCCACCCCTTGTCAACTTGGGAACCAGACACATTTCCTTAAACCAGTTTCCAGATACAAAGCCATTATATTACAATAGAACTGTAACATTTTGCCCCCGTGCAAATGAAAATTCAACACTTCCAACATTTAAAGGCACAAAATAAACATTACCACTCCAAAAGGCACCGACAGGGTAATATAGAGCATTGGGACCAAAGCAAGTCCAAATTCCAGCAGGGCTAACACTGTGTCCTGTAATTCCACATCCAGCATCTGAAGCAACATGTACATTGTGAGTTTCAAAAGGCTTGCATGGGGGGCTGGGGGTATAGCTCAGTGGCATAAGCACTTGCCTGGCAAGCGCAAGGTCCTGAGTTCGATCCCTGGTACCGGAACAAAAAAAACAATAAAAAAAAAAAGGCTTGCATGAGTCCACCCCTATGGCACTTCTGGTGGTCACAGCTCCCACAGCTTCTCTCTTAGGCTCACTTTGCTCCCTCTTTGCAGCTTTCCTCAGATGATCCATGGTCCTGTCTTTTCTAAACTTCTGAGGTCTCCAGGGCACCTTTTGCTTCACACTCACAGCCTCACACACTGCCCTCTCAGGGGCACACTGCCTGGCCTCGCAGGCCTTCCGAAATCTGTGTGGAAGCCTCTTTAACCTCAGAACTCTTGCATTTTCCTTACACCTAAAGCCAGGGCCACGTAGATGATGCCAAGGTCTGCTGCCACCTGTAGCAGTAGCCAAATTTTCCTCTCTCTTGGCCTTAGGGGTCCAGCGCCTGGATCGCTGGGCACACTGAATCCAATTCTGAGGAGCAAATTCTCTATGCTGCCTCCATTCTGGAACCTGGTACGGCCGCCGCCGCCATTCTGGAACATCGTGCTCTTTAGCTTTCTTCTCAAGGCAAGGTCTCTCACCTTCACAGTTTTGAGGCTGCAAAGGGTGGAGACTTGCTGCTTGTGATGCCCTCAGGCCATCTTTTCCATTCTCTTGTTCCTTCATAGGAATAGAGATCTCCTCAGCCTTATCTTTGCAGTCTACACTTTCACTGGAGCTTCCTTTCTGGCCAAACTCAACATTTTAAATCATCTTGCTGGGCTATTTGCTCTTGATTGTCAATATAAATCTGGCTAAAAGCCCACAACAATAGCCATGCCATTGCCCCAACATTTGACTGCCTTGAAATTTCTTTTGCCAGATTAATCAGTTCGCTGCCGCCCTTAATCTCAGCCTTAGGCAAAGTCTCTGGACATGAGCAAAATGCAGACAAACTTTCTGCCAAGCCATAACATACATCATCTGGGGTCCAGAAACCAATGCAGTCCCTCTTCACAAGAGAAACCTCCTGAACCTGGTCTTTAAAGGCAGGATTTCCACTGGCCTTCTGGTCTTCCGAGCTCTGACCAGACATCTCCAAACCTTTCCAAACTCTTCCTACAAGCAATTTCCAAAGGCTCTTGAACCATGTAGTCAGGTATAGTCACAGCAACGACCCCACTCCACTGGTATCAAATTCTGTCTTGGTTACTTTTCTCTCGCTGCTGAGACAAAATACCAAACACCCAAAATGGAGGAAGGAAAGATTTATTTACCTTACAGTTTGTGGAGGTTTCAGTCCATATTTGGTGGTTCTGAGGCAGAGTGGCACATGGCAGAGCACAAACTGTTCAGGGAAGCAGAGCACAGCAAAACCAACCAGCCAAAGGGAGGAATGGAGGCAAGCAGCCTCTTCTCTTCCCTTACATTGTAAACAGCCTACCCCCACCCAGGGGGCATGTAGTTCTCACACAATCTCCATGCCCTCCTCTTCCATAGGCTCAGGATGTATACAAAGTAAGCACCCTGGCTTCCTGCTGAATCACTCAGTTAAACCTCCAGATTCCCCAAGTTGACACAATGTATCAACCATAACAATCATCCACACCGTGCATGGTAGAAAATTCTTAACTGACAAACAGGACAATGATTTCTGAGAGAAAACAAACCAGGCAAGCATCAAGTGCTGTACTCAGAAGGTTAAATTATGCCTTGTGAATGGGATAAAATTTGTCCTAAACTGGAGTCTGCTTCCATGTAAATTAATAAAACTCAAGAGCAAGTTTCAAAAGGTTCTTGCCTTTTCCAAAAAAATTGCAACCAACTATATTTAGAAATGAAAAAGCAGCTGAGAATGTAGAATTCATAAGACATATAATCTGGCTGGGGATATAGCTCAGTGGAATAAGTGCTTGCCTAGCAAGTGCAGGGTCCTGAGTTCGATCCCCAATACCACGAAAAAAATAAATAAATAAAAAAAAATAAAATAAAACATAAGACATATAATCTAATAAAGCTTACTATGGAAGAGAAAAAGTTTTAAAAATCTTATATAATGAATAGAAAATAAATCAATAGGAATTGACCCAGAAATGACATATCTTGTTAAAATTAGTGAACAAAACCATTAAAACAGTATAATTACATTTTATTTCTTTATGTGGGTAGAAGAGAGATTGAGGAAATAAGTACATATGTGGAAATCACAGAGTTGCAAACAATCTTCTAGAAAGGAATGTCTCAATGACCAATATAAAAATTCAATAACCGATGTTAAGAGTAAATCAGATACTACAAAAGGAAAAACTAGTGAGCTCAAAGAAACAAAATAAACTATTCAGAATTAGACAGACAAGAACAAAACGCTAAAAATATTAAGTCTCACTGAGCTTGGTCCTTTGTGTATATGTAACTGGACTCACAGAGGAAAAGAGAAAGGAGAGAAACAACAAAATAGTTTGAAGAATTTTACAAACAGAATAGTATAAATGCAAAAAATAAGGACTTTTGCAATCAAATTTATTGAAATGAATGATAATTCTTATAATTAGAGAAGAAAGATAGATTTTTATCGGCAAAAAGTACAAGCTAGAAAGTGGAAAGTATCTCTGAAGCACTCAGGTGAAACAATGAAATGAAACAAATGACATTAAATCTATCCTCACCAGAAGTATTTTACAAAAACAAAGTAAAATAGCTATACTAAACTTCCTAAATTTTATCCAAAATGATTTCAATATGTGAAATTTGAAGAAAGTATTTTAGTAGATGGAAAATCACTTTAGATTGAAATGTAGCAACACAAAGTCATAAAGCACATGAAAATGGCACGTATATGAATAGATTTTAAAACATTTAATTTCATTTTTTGTCTATTTAAAAGATAACATTCATCAAAGCAAAAATAGCATTTACTTTTGTCACTCAAAAATAGAAAAATCAGTGGCAGTAATGGAAGTGGTAAGTGGATACCCAGTATGATCAGGGTCTGATAAATAAAATAGTGTAACATTGCTTAAAACTAAGACTAATCAACTAAGAATGAATAGCCTAAGTAACACACCATAACGGAACACTGCAGGTCACACATAAGTTAACAAAGGATATAAACTAGAAACGTAAATAATAGTTGGGAAGCATGGTAGGAAAGAGGAAACAATAATAAATAACAAACACATGAAGAAATAACTAATACCAAGTTGTTATATTTAATCTCAACTATACTAATTAACATGTTTATTGTAAATTGACTAAAGATCCTAATTGAAACTGCAGAATTTTTTCTGATTTAATGTGAAAAAAACATACCTTCATTACAAGTCAGACTAAAAATTAAAAGATAAAATAATGTTCTATGCAAACACATAGAGGATAGAGTAGCAAAATCACTGACAAATGCAGACTCCACAATACAGATTATTACAATAAATAAAATGGGATCAATTTATTAATTATTAATATGTCACAAAAAATTAGATATTCATCTGATTTTTAGAGATCCAAGATTAATGGAGTAAAGCCTGATAAATCTTCAATATATTGAAAAAATCTAAATATTTAGAGACTACACAATATATATCATGCAAAAGATTACTTTGCACTTAATGCATATATTAAAAAAAGAAAAAGTTCAAATCTATTATCTCAGTTTATACTTTGGCAAAGCAAACAGAGGTAAGAAGGAGAGAGAAAATAAACATAAAAATATGCAGGAGAAAGAAAGTAATGTTGAAAGTGAAATAAAAAATACGTAAAAGAAGTGGAACTCCTATACCTGATTCTCTGGGATGATCTCAAAACTATAAATCTGTATTTGGAATTATTTTAATACATAAATTACCCACTTATGAAGAAAAAAGAGGCAACATAAGCACAGATCTGAGCAACATTAAAAGGAGAAAGAGATATTATAAACAATTTAAGCAACTGTATTCTGTGTGTGCTGGAAAATGTATCAATTGTATACAAACTGAGAAAACTAAGAGAAGCCGAATCTTACTCAAATACTAAAACCAAGCAAAGATATTACAAAATCCTGCATACAAATATATCTCATGTATATATAGACACACACATTCTTAATAAAATTTTGTAAGTCTAACATTGTATAGAAATAACAGTCCTTTATGACCAAATCAATTTTATCCCAGGAATGTAAAACAGACTTAAAATTAAATGATGTACCATTGCCTATTAAAATTACAATGAAAGCTCTCTCTCTTTCCCTCCCTTCCTCTCTCTCTCTCTCTCTCTCTCTCTCTCTCTCTCTCTATATATATATATATATATATATATATATATATATATAAACAGCAAATCCAAAATCTACTCTGAAAACACTCCCCACTTAAAAAACCAGAGTGGAAAGTAGTATCCTTAATCTGATGGAATTTGAAGGCCACCGCTGATGCTGTAAATGGTAAAGGAATATAGACCACCCTTGAAAGATTAAAAACAAGGCAAAATGCATACTTTCACCACTTATATTAAACATTCAGTTATTTACAAATCTTTTCCCTATTTTATGAAAATATTAGCTGTTAAGCATCAGTGACAGAAAACAATTATACTAGCTAATCTAAAAGTCATTTTGCTAAGGTAAAACTAACGGCAACTATTATTATCACTGTACACCTTTGAGAACACACCATTGAGGCAATAGTCTTCCTCCTGATCCCCGCCCCCAAGTCAAGTGTAAGACTTAGCACAAGGAGGGTTCATGGGACCAAACACAGGGTGGCACTGACACGGCTGTTGGGATATGATTCTAAATGTATTTTCATCATGAATAGGCTGCTCACATTAAGAAGTATCCTGTTTCTTTATTTTTTAATCCCTTCCAGTCATATTGTTGCTGATGATGGTAGAAACATCTTCCTGACCTCACATAGCCAAAACAAGATAATCATGCCATCTTTCCTCAGTTCACCATGGAGTCTCTTCTCTGGACAGGGCATCACCACCATCTACCTAGTGACTACTATCCATCCAGTTAGTTGCCTAAGCCCCAAGCCTGGAACTTGCCCTCTTGTTCTTCTTATTTACTTCAAATGTTATGCAGGAACATGCCCTATCTCCTGGCCCAGACAAATTCATTTGGAATTTAATCAGTTCTTACTATGGCAAATATAATCTTAGATCCAGGGTTAGTTATATCAGGACTACTTCAGCATCCCTTTCCCTGCTTCCCTGGACATGCCGGCTTAGTCAACAGTCTTCCATTCTGCCAGTGAGCTGCACTGACTTTAAATCACAGATTGGATCATCTCAGACATTTGTCTAAAGCCATCAGTGTTTTCTACCTCTACCAGAGTAAACTTTAAACTCTTTACCAGGCATTACATGACTGTACATGCTTTAAACTTTTTCCTGCTTTTCAAAGTTCTCATCTTTTGTTTTCTTCTCCATCACCAATCCATACATTCCCTCCATCTTGTTAACATAGATGCTCTTTCACACCTCATAGCCTATGCGGTTCATCTCTGTGCTTGGGATGTTCTGCTGCAGGTCTGCCTGTGATTCCTTTCTACTTTCCCTGAAGGACCTCTCTCATAAGGCATTTCTGAACACCCTCACTGAGGCAGCATCCCTGAACTAACTGCCTTTCTCTATTACCAAGTCATTTCCTCACATTTACCTCTATCTTTAATACTACTGAAGAGAAGGATACCAGTTTCTCATCCCATACCACTAGAACAGTGACTAGTGACTGGTAAACCCTTAATAAGATGTGTCTACTGAGTGACTTAGGAACTCTGGAAAGTGCTCATACTCTATGAGCTGGAGAGTAACCTACGCTCTCAGGAAAAATAGGAAAAGAGACAAAAAGGAAAGTTTAAGTCACCAAGACTTTTATTTTGAAATAATGTAATAAATTTATGAAATTATTGACAGACATGAGAATGAATGCCCTCTTCTTCTTGATAGATCCTAAGTCTTTTCTTATGAATGATTATTCTCTGGGTGAAGATAAATTGTATGACTGACTATTGGTCATTATTTTGTCCTCTTTCAACTTGGATTGGAATATATAAGCAAAAATATGAGCTGTCCCAGGGCTTGTACTGATAGCTTCGTGTGCTTTGACTTCATGGACAGTATTCTTTGATGGATTAACCTGTATGAGATCAGTGTCCTTCCAGGTCACTGATCTTCATGCAGGATCTGCACCTTAGTACCAGTTTGAGAGTAAGAGTCAGAAAGAAAATTCTCTATGTAAATCAAATACAACAGATTTGTATCTTCCATTTTCCTTCTTTTTTCAAAAAAAATGTATTTTAGTGACTTCATACCTTACACACACAGATGGATCATTAATTAAATGTAATTGCTACTCTAAAGCTTGAAAATTAAGGAAAACCAAGGCATGATTTATGTAAGAGGTCTTTGTATTCAGTTTACAGAAAGAACAGACTACACTGGCATAAATGGGAGTTTGTCAATATGCTTTGGCAACTAGAAAAATGAGGTCATCAGTGAGTTAGAAACTGGCAAACTGCAATAGAAGACATCTTAATAAAATCTCACGTATGTGCATAGGTGTGCAACATGTGAGTGATTTATTAAGAAAAATTCTAAATAATTGCATTGTGCCTCCCTTTGGGGAATACCGTTTCAAAGGGACGGATGATCTGCCCAGAGCAGCATTCCCCAGCGTGAAAATATTAATAGGTATTACTAGGGCACAGAGTTCAAAGCCCAAAATAAACTTCACCTGATTTACTGCACATCATGGTTTCTAAACTTGAGCACTATATTGAATGGTCACCTCTAAAAAGACCTCTCTGAGGACACCACATAAATTAGCCTCTTCCTTTGCCCTGTATAGTTGGTTGTATTCCTTGTTGCCCTCATCTCCTCCTATCATGAAATCATGATTCATGTATGTCTTTGACTCTCTACTGTCTCACCCACTGAAGTACACGTTGCTTTTGGACAGTTATTTTCATTTATTCACAACTCTTTGTCATTGTCAAGAGTTATGTCCATAGACTAGTAGATCCTGAACATATGTACTTGTGGAGCATATAAATAAATTTTTATTTGCACTATGCAAATCTTTACTGTTATAAAAATCTAACTATACATTTGACTTCCTACATGTTGTTGTGATTCTATTGTCATAAAGTAGGAGTGACCTTAAAAGTGAAAAGCCTCTATTCGCTCACAAATACTAGGAAAAAATCCTTTAAGTTGCATCACTTTTAAATCCAAATTGACTTTCATGTTAGAAGCCTTCTTCATAAATTTTAAATAGTTAGTTAGGGCATTGCATCACTTAGCAAAATATTTTGTAATCAGTTTACAAACTATTTTGTTTTAGAGAGTTCCACATAAAAATTGCATGTTTGGATGGGGTAATGGTGTGGTAGTTAGGTTTAATTGTGTGAATTTCATTGTTTTTTATTTTTTTAACACAGAGGAGGTCGATGAAGCACACTTGTGTGGGGGTCTTGGAGGCGTGACCTGGGGTCTTTTATGATTCACGAGCCCTTCCTCTCTGGCATGTTCTACTCTGCTTCCTGGCCCCGCATCAACTCACAAATTTCTGCCTTGATGTTGCTGCCCTGGAGGCAACCAACCATGGATTGAATGTTCTGAAAAAATGACCCAAATTAAGCCCTTCATCCTCACGTTGTGGGTGTTGGGTATTTTATCTCAGTACCAGTAAAGCTAAATACTATGGATGGACTTACCCATTCTGTTTCTCTGTCCCATTTCCAGATGGTGGTGGGCTTACTTTCCTCAAATGTAAGTATCCTGATCTGGTGAGTATCTGTCAGGTAGAGCCCACTTTCCTACTCCTTCTTTTCAGTTAAGCTTCATATCTGTTTAGAGAAGGGAGAAATCCTCTCCCTTAATCTCACCATGGCAAAAAGAACAAAAATAAGGTCACAGTAGTATATAAACATGTCACTGATCACATGTACTTACTAGGCAAACACACTTTCTTAATGCTTGCATTTACATAAAGGATGTAATCCACGTTGAATCCTCTTGACCTGATTTGATTTCAAATATGAAGTAGTCATGGACAGATGCATGAAATAAATGTTTAAAAATAACATTTTCTACTTCTGACGATCTACACATATCTAAAAATTTTAAGTTTTATTTGTAACAATAGAGAATTCTAAATATAAATGTTTTGATTAGTTATTTGGTAACAATAATTGCAATACAACTCAATCCAGAAAAAAATGAACTCTAGAGTCTCAGGATGGAGTACAATTTAGAAAAATTTAATATGGAGTATGTATCTTTATTCAGATAAATATGATAAAGTGATCAATAACCCTTCCATGCATCATATACATATGATCTCAGGGTAACATGGTGTTGAGACAGTGAAATGAAAATTCAAGTTCTGAGAGAAAGCTCTTAGAATTCTAAGGCACTGCATACTATTTGTAATGGTAATAAATATTTTGTCTTCATATATTTAAATAGCAGATATTCATGTATCAAATTGCTACAATATTTTTATTGCAAGAGATAATTTGAAGAAAAAATGCAGCAGCTTTCTTCCAAAATGTAAATATTTGAAATTTTCTTCTTTGTTGCTATTTAAACTTATTGTGAACATTTTTGTATGTCAATGTAAAATGTGCAAGTTAATGCACATTGTTTTGCAATTCCTCTGGGGAATTGAGCAAAGGAGCGGAAAGAGACTGTGGCAGATTTTATTTTGAACCATAAATTCAAGTTTCTATCAGTGAACATTTAAAGAAACCTCATGAGACTCGGCGTTGCATCTTTTCTAGAAATACTGTTGACATAGTTCAGTTTGTCCTAGTAGGTAAACAACTGTTGGACTTTTTCACTGTAAGAATTATGGGCACTTTCTGCGGTTCCATTTTTCTTCATGCAGTAAATTATTTCACATGTAGTTGGCATAGTGCGAGTTTCATTCAGATGCAACACTCACTTCTTGTGATTGGGTTGGTGTGTCCATTTTAAAAGCCACTTCTCATTTTGGTGAGGAGAAAGTGATAAAATTGGATATCTCAGTGTAAGGATAATGCTAGTCAAGAACATATTAGAATATAAGTGCAAACTCTTAATCCCACAGTGATGTTAGGATGATGACAAAGTGAAATAACTCAGTTTCTCCTTTTTCTCACAGAAGCTATGATTCAACAACAATACCCAAACCAATTTCCTCTGTGAGAAATCAAAAAATCAGTTATGAGGTTGCTGCATGCAAGAAAACGTAAAACCAGCTTCCCTGAGCTTGTCAGAAAATTCATGGCAACCTCTCTCCCCTACCCACGTCCATCAGCACAGATCTAGAGGATTGATCTCCTGCTTTTTATGTGGAGCAGGAGACAGAAGACAGAACCATTCTTTTGTTGTTTGATTTTAGAGAAATATCCCCCAGGAACTGGCATCTGTCTTACCCATTGTATAGGTACCCAGTGTACACTAGATCGGTGGTGCTGCTGAGCACCAAAGGCAGTGAGCAGCTGCTACTGCTCTAAACTATCCCTGGTGTAGCAGACAGAGGCCAGTGAACCTTGGTGGTCTCTACTACGGGACAGAGAGAAAAGTAAAGTATGAGTTCAGCGGCCTCACGAGGGTGGTGGACACTTGAAGATCTCGCTTGTGTCTCATTTCCCTCAGAGCACGAACAGGACCTGCCATACCTTAGATAACCGTGAATGACTGAGAAAAGTTTAGGCGGCATACTGTTGCTTGTGGGGTCTGCAGGATGGAAGACAAGACTAGAGGTGCAAGAGATTACAAGTGCCTAGAGAAAAGGAAGCCAGTCTTCCTGGTGAGGAACACGCACCCACAAGTCAAGGAAGACACACCTACACAAAAAGTTAAGATAACCCCAGAATATATATACAATTGACTGAGTAGGTGCTTCCAGATCACTGAAAATTACCCAGCTGGAGGAGAAAAAATAAAACAATGAAAAAAAGTACATAAAATCTAAAGGATTTATGAGACATGAACATTTGGCCCAGTGTAAAATCATTAGAGCAATAGATACCAATGTTTAAAATCTTTCCAAACTAGTGACACAAGCTGTACACAAAAAATTCAAGAAGCCCCAGACTCCCAAATAAGTTGAATCCTAAGAAGTCTGTGTGAAAACAGCGTTTTAGTTACTTTTCACTCATTACAGGGACAAATTACCATATACCCAAAGTTAAAGGGGGAAAGGTTTATTTACCTTAACAGTTTATAGTGGTTTCAGTCCATAATCAGCTGACTCCAAGGCAGGGTAACTTCACAGAAGAGCATAGTTCATGACTCCCACAGGGTGGCAAAAGTAACAGGGAATTTAACAGTATCTTTCTGCCCCTTTTTTACTCTAGCTAAGCTGCGGGGATTAGGGCAGTGCCAAACCAATCAACAAATTTATCACACACCCTTAATTCCAGCATCACATACATTATATTCAGCCACTTCTGAAAAGTGCCTCCCCCATGACTGCCTGAGGCTTTGGGGAGATGTCTACACACAAACCATAACAGACAATCAACTCATCAAAAGACAAGGCAAAGAGAGAATTTTGAATATAGCAAAAATGCCTCATCACATACAAGGTCGCTTGTATATGACTGAGAGTAGATTTATCAGCAGAATATTCCAGGTCATGTTAGGATGATGTACGCAAAGTGCAAAAGGGAAAAAGAAATTCATGACCAATAACACAATGTACAACAAAATTAGCCTTCGAAATAATACAGGTCAAAATTTTTCCAGGAAAAAAAGCAATCCTAGGCTGCTCTTGAACTCCTGGGCTGAAACGAACCTCTGGGTTCAGCCTGTCAAGTAGCAGAAATGTAAGCACTACCAATATATGGCTGCTTTCTCTTTCCTTCTCTCTCTCTCTCTCTCTCTCTCTCTCTCTCTCTCAGAATGGACAGTGAACAAATAAGAGAATTATGCAATATGGCCATGGGATGCATATCATTTTATATTCTGGTACAAAAGTCGAGAGACAAAAGAATTATAACTATCAATATATTCAGGGATACATAACACAAATAGAGGAAATTTATGATTTTAACGGTATGTATATGAAGGTGGAAGGGAAATAAAAGCATAAAGTTTTCATATAAAATTGAAGTTAAATTTTATCATCTTAAAATATAATATCAATAAGATTTTTTAGGTAAACACCATACAAAGAAAATACCTAGAAATACCCCAAAGATGAGAAAGAAATCAGTTAGTTAATCCCCTCTCCCATCCCCGAAAAGGTCAGTGGGACGCAAAAAATTTGGTAAGAGAATAAATAAAGGAGAAAAGAGCTCTAAGACTGGAAGAAAATAATTAACCAAATAACAACGGTAAGTTTTCCCCTATAACTACTTTAAGTACAAATGGATTGCATTCCACAGTCACAAGGTTAGTAAAAGGAAGAAAACAATAAAAATGAAGATGGAAATGAACAAGGAATAAGAAAACAGTAGGAACATATCGAGGAAACCTCAGGGCTGGTGTTTTTAGAGGCTCAACAAACGTGCGTTACTGAGGGTTCTCAAAAAGAACAAGGGCAATTGAAAATAAATGCATCATTCTTCAAGGGAATTTTCTAGGTAGGTTGAAGCGAGCAGGGGCGGGACAGTCCACGCGGACCCCTGTAGTGATCAGAGGCAGAATCCTCGGTGGGTGTCTGTGCGCGGGACGCAGCTCCGCACAAAGGGGTGGGAGCAACATACCGCACCACTTTACTTTTGTCACTGGGACAAAATAATCAACACCCACAAACCAAAAGAAAAGTGATTAATTTTGGCTCACAATATTTGGAGGATCAGTATGCCCCGTTGTCTGCACAGCAGGAAGAGCAAGGCGAAAGTTTCTGGCAGAAAGAATCTGCTTGTCATGGCAGCCAAGAAACAGAGTGCAGGGAGGGAGATACTTTCTTCCAGGTCACGCCCCGCCCCAGGGACCACCTCTAACCAGGTTTGACTTACATAACTGCACGTATTGAAAGAATAATACTACAAGCAAGAATTTGCACCATTATTTAAAGCTTATTCGCTCTTTCTCATTATTTTTTGACTGTTTATCAGTTCATCAAAGTGCCAGCTGTAGGTTTTGGATGTTTGCATGCAAACCCTCTGCTCCGAAAGCTCTGATCACCGTGATTCCTTTACTCCTTCAGTTGTCATCTCAGATGAAGTGTGGTAAATTAAAAAAAAATACAGCAGCCCGTGGATAGTATGTGCTTACTCACTCTGCACTAACTCCCTAATTATTATTTTCATTTGTTTTCTAATTACAAATATCATTGTATACATGTTTATCGGTTAATATACAGAGTTCTACCATCTGAGCGAAGCTCTAAGCTTCATGAAGGTCAAATAAAGTGGGGTGGGTTTTCTTTTTTGGTTTATTTTTGAATTCCCAGCATGTGAGAACACAGCAATTCTTTTCAAACTTCAGTGTCTGTGAGAATTCTGTGGGGTTCTCGTTATGACACACATTGTGACTTGGTTCATCTTGGGTGAAACATCCAAGTTTATATTATTCACAAGCTCCAGCGGAGGCTGATCTTGCTGTTCTGCTGGTCTAAAGGTCACAAACTGAGTATCAAGAATTTAGTGTTTAAGAGTGAATAAACAACTAACTGGGAGTCAATTTAGTGACCATGGATAACTGAAGGCACACACTGAGACCTGTTCTAACTTTAGAAATATAACCAAGCCAATTGATTGTTTTGACTATTACATTTCTAGCCATACAATAACAAAGTCCTGGACAAGATTTTTTTGCAATTAACTTCTGTAGAGGTTTTGTAGCTAGCAGTCAGTGATATTACTTAACTTGACCAATGATTCAGTGGAAATGATCTTTTTATTGTGTTAACCAGAAAAACAATTTTGGGAACTATATACTGTTCATTTTGCTCCCTTAGTTAAGAAGATGCCATGAGCTGGTCTAAATTTTGTCAACAAATAAAACGGAATTTAAGTTTGAAAAGGAAGATCCCTCATCAATCTTCAAAATGAACTAAGGAGTCAAAATGAAGATTGTCTATTTTGAGTTAACAAATGTCTCCTGGATAAATGAACAAGTAGCCATTATGCATTAGAAAATGATATTGTTTAAAAATATGCAGGTTAATATTAATGAGCTATACAAAATTTCATAGTTAAAACAGAAGAGGCATAAAATAAAGCAATCATCTTCACAGCAATGTGCACAAGGAACTCTGCGAGCTACAGGGAGAGGAGGATTTACCTAAGACCCGGAAATTAACCCAATTTTGTACAACAATGATATGAAGTCATTAGTTCAAGTGTGGGAATTCTTTGTGCAGCCTCCTCTTCGTCATCCATCAAAATGCATGAGGGTTGTCTCAGGTGTTCAGGTGGTGGGGGACTTGTCCAGCTTAATGAAAAGCCAGTGTATTATGCATCCACAAAGTGGAACATGGTCATTGTTTCGCATATTCTTCTGCTCCTTCAGAAAATGTCAATTAGTTTTGTTAAATGTTCTTAAAACTTCTCAGAACATTTTTAGATGTTATATACAGTTCTGAGTTTGCTTGGAATTTTATGTTTGTCCTCTGAAGCAAAATAAGGGTGAATGTATGTTTTGAAAGAAGTGAAATGAAAGGCGGAACTTAATAGTACCATATTAGCCATAGAATATCCTACTATTTGAATGGAATTCATTTAGAAGAATTTTAAAGTGTATGTACTACTATAAGTTCATATCAAGGGTACTATAATTCACAAAACTAATGAAGACATTAAGATAAATAAGACTTGATTAATATCATTGCTATCCAAAGTATTTACTTAAACACATATACTCTGTTGTCAAAGTTAATGAAAATAACTATGCTGATATTTTTTAATTAAAATTGCCTGTAGATGTACGAGATACAGTATGTGCTTTCATCTGTGTTCTCTTCCTCCACTACTGAAAGTACGTTGTTAGAATGTTTTAACTGGGTGGAGAAAGAACTCCATTCGTAGGAAATGTCCATCAGCCAAACACTGGTAAGTGGAGGGTAGGAGGTAGGAAAAATGTGAAGGGAGGATTTATTTTTTAATTCTTCCCATTGTAATTTTCTCTTTATCACCTGGCCAAGATTTCCTGCAAGGTGCATCAACCTGCCTTGTCCATGTGGGCTTGCGAAGTAGTGCTCAGATAGAAAACCTTATTTCCTCTTTCTGCACAATCATCTTTGGGGCCATGTCCCCCCATCTTCACTTCCCAGGGATTGTACCTCTCAAAAAGAAACTGAGCAATTTTATCTTATTTTCATTTTCTAAGAAATCTGAACTAAATCAATTTATACCAGAATTAGTCTGACACTTTCTAAAAATGAGACTTTGAGAAAATGGAAAAATGATGGTTATAAATTGTTACTTTAATACATGGCCTGAAAGACAGTTTTAAAGAGATAATTATCCCAGTCTTAGAGAAGAATGTAGTGAAAATCAAGCCCAAAATCTGTTCCTGAGTGTCACTGAATTGCATAGGAAACGAAGCTAAACTTGAGACATTACTATATCAAAGTCAGAGATTTACTAGGAACATAGAGCAACCTGAGATTACATCTAAGGGTATTGAGAGGTTTTTTTTCAGAGTTAGTATCAACTCTCCTTTAATATTTGGAAAATTTTGCCAGTGAAATAAATTTTAATAACTAATATGTAATCCCTAAGAGAAATACTAAAATATAACAGAGTACAAAATAGACTTAAATACCAAAAAGGAATTGCTATTAGAGACACTAAAAAAGTTTGTAATTGTAACTGGGTCAATCTATCAGGAAGACATAAAGTATCTGACATAATGGAAAGAGAAACGTACAGTAACAATAGTTAGATATTACAATACTCCATATTCAACAATAGATAGGGCAATAACACAGAGATCACATAGAAATCGATGTGAAAAATACAATACACCAACTAGAACTATCAGTTATTGATAGGATACTTCCCTTATGAACGGGGGTATACATGTCTACAAAATTAACATATACTATGTTCAGTGAATAAAATACAGACTAGGCCATCAGCACATTAAGAAGGTCTAAGGTGGTGAAATCAGGCAAAGAATGCTAATGGTGACTATGTCATGGTATTAGAAATCAATAATAGAAGGCAGTTTAAGAAATCTAAACTACTTAGATATTAAAGGATGTATTTTAAATAATGAATAAATAAAATTACAAAATGAAGCTACATTGAAATGACTGAAATTGTATACATAATGTAATGAAATTTATGATAGGAAAGTGACAGTGCTTTGAGAGAAATATGAGCCCTGGTACCTCACTGATCAGGTTGTAACATACTGTAGGCACAGTGGGAAAATTTTCCAGTTTCTCAAAAAGTGAAACATAAAGCACACATGTAATCCAGGAATTCCACTTCTACATATATACCCCAACAGACCTGGAAACACATCTGTGCCTATAAATTTGTTTGTATATTCACAGCACCTTTATTAATAAAAGTCAAAGCGTAAAAATAACTGAGATGCTCATACAATAACAAAGGCATACACACAATGGAATGCATCCATACAGAAGAATATTCCTCCAAAGAAAAAGAATGAATGGAACACTCACTCATCCTATAATATGGATAAACCTTATGACATTATGGTAAGTGAAAGAAGCCAGGTGTAAAAAATCACATATTGTACGATTATTTTTATGTGACATAGTAAGAATAAACAAATACACATATAATGAAAGTACATTGTCAATTCAAAAGTGCTAGAGAGCATCAGAATAACTACTAATGATTGTGTGTGTGTGTGTGTGTGTGTGTGTGTGTGTGTGTGGTTATTGTGAAGAATACTGTGATTTGAGCCCACAGATTTTACACTGAGCTGGATCCTCATTCCTCTTTATAATTTTTTTTTTAAATTTTGAAACAGGGTCTCATTAAGTCCCTAAATTCCCCAGGTTGAGCTCAAATTTATAATCCTTTACCCCAGGTTTCCCAGACTGCTGGGATCACAGGCATACGTATGCTATTACAACTTTAGCTCTGCTTAACTGTTGAGACAGGCACTCATTACTGTGCTGAGTTGCTGAGTAATTCCAGATATGTTGTGATGGCTATGCTGATATGCAATTTAGGTCACTGGGGTAAAGAATTGCTTGGAATTCTAGAGATCAGCAGAAAAACTCCAGTCTTTAGGAACACTTGAAAACTAATTTGTACACAAGGATTCCCAAATAAATGGAAGTGGTAGAGGAGAAGCAAAGAAATGACTTGGCCACAGGAAAGTAAGAAGGCAGCACAGTACTTGCATCTGAGGACAATGTCAATGTAAGCCCAGGGCTAAAGCTGATCCTCCTATGCTGCCAGTGTGGTATTATCTGAGTAACCATGTCATAGTCTCTTCCTGTTGGTCGTGCATCAAGTGAGAGGCATAGCATACAGGGGCCCTCACTAGATATTTATCAAATAAATGAAATAATGAATAAAAGTGACCCCAGCTATGGCAGTAAGAAGTACATAGGGGCCAAATGCTAAGTCAACCATGATACTTGAACATCTTTGTGAAGCTGGGCCTTTTAATGACATTAACAGCTTTCAGCAGGTCAATAAACATAGTGTGGAAAATTATTCCTTAATTTCGGCAATTTACTACTAAGAATCAAGTCATTCAATTACCCTCTAAAGTGGCCTCAGGCTTTACTGTAATTCTAGAAGCATAGTTAACAAAGAGCTTCCAAAGATAATGCAAGCTATCTGGCCAGAATTCCTCCAGTGCAGCATTCTAAATACTGCTTACCTATGTGCATAAGCTATTAAGAGAATGGCTTTGAAAAGATTTGATCTACAAAAGTGAAATTCACTTCATTGTATTATGTCCAAGCCTTTACATTTCTAAAATTATAGCTATTGTCTGGAGCCAAGTACTCAGGTGTTTATAGAAGTGCACATGTCACACTGATGATGTCATGTCTATCCCCAAAATAGAAGGCTGTACTTGTTTCCTTGATTGTGGCTGCTCCCCAAAGGAGATAAGATGTGCAGGGTGTTTTTGGACTGTGCTTAGCAGTTCATCTTGACTTTATATAACAACATAAGCTTCTTGGTATTTCAGTATACATTTTACCATTTGAAATGCAAAGATCCAAAACACAGTTAAAATATATTACTTGATTATTTTTAAGGCACTCCTTTATATTGCTATCAAACCTCTTTTTTTGTGTGTACATGAGTTACTGGGAATTGAAACCAAGGCCTTCATACCGAGCTACATGCCCAACCCTTTTTAAAAGTTATGATTCTTTTAAATTTTAAGACAGGATTTCACTTAGTTGCTAAACTCTCCAAGCTGGCCTTGAACTTCTGATCCTCCTTCTTCAGCATTCTAGAGTGCTAGCATTACAGGACAGCAACATTACATTCAGTGTCAAAGTTTTTCTTATTTAAACGGTTAAACGGATAGAAGAAAATCCATGGTAGTTATGGCCACGGAGCAAATAATAGCCTAATGTCTACTTGCTATGTAATACCCATAATAAACAGGAGATAATAAAGTTGTGATTACTATCATTCCTTCAAGGATTTATTCCTCTAATAAAATGTTTAAAGACCAGGAAATTGAATAATTCTCTTTGATATATTAAATTATTCCTACACTGAAAATTACCATGTATCCATGTATTCATTCAACAAATTTGTGTTGTGTCTACGAAGCGGTAGGCACTTAGGAGCATAGACGTAGGGGAGGAAACCAGTGAGTATATTATCCGGAATATTTTATTTTCAACACTGTTTAGGATCTGTTGAATATTATGCATGTTAAGAACATGATGAAAAGATTTTGGAGGGAACACACTGTAAGAAAAAACTCATACTTTATTGTATGTTTTATAGCAGTAATATTTTATAAAACATCTATCTGTAATAATCAAAGCCATTTGAATATTTTTGTTTGTCAGTGTCTTTTTCCCTGAACGGCAGACAATGCCTGACAATTCTAGCGAATTCCTTTCCTAGGCTTGGTCCTCCTTACATTAGAATCTGGGTAATAGCTTTTAAGAGGTTTTCTTGTATTCCTGCTCGAAAACTATGTACCATAAATATCGGAACAGCTCTTTATGACACAGTATGCTGGCTGAGGTGTAGCCAGTGTCCTCTATAACCAGAGCTTTAATGGAGATTTTTTCTGCATTATCTGTCCATTAACAATTTCAAAATCCCTCTCAAGAGAAATCACTCAAATAACTCAAAGGCAGTTTATGAGATCGTATGTTTTTGTAATATGTGTAATGCCACAAATACAGTAGAGACCAAAAACCCATATTGAATAAAATAATACTGTGCTACTTAAAGGAAGCTTTTATCATATATGTAAATATGAATAACATTAGGTTAGCCTAATAGGATTTGTTCTCACTGGTCACAAAATTCCCAAACTCTGAATTTTTATTTATAGTTATTTTTATAGAACAAAGAAGTAAGGTTCCTATGAAACAGTTGGGCTGAGAGTCAACAGTGTAAATTTTGTCCTCTAACATATGTCTCTTATTTCCCTGGATCCAGTCCAAGGGACAAAACTTGATGTATCTTCACTCCCGTACAATTCTAGTATGTGACGGTCAGTCAGTGTCCAACAATTAATGCCTTTGTGTTAGAAACTTTCAGTCAGTACCTACAGCACAAAAATAAAATCCCTAAAAGTTATCATCTGGTGCTTTTCTGTTTCATGGGATGTAAGTTATTCTTAGGACACATTTCTAGTCTCTTTCATATGCATAATTCTAAATAGAGCTGTCTTGTCTGTTCAGATATTCAGAGGGCTTCAGTAACTGGAAGGCAGCACACTTCCGCCTAAGCTGCTACTCACTGACCAGTACTCAGCTGTGCTTTTTGTGAGGATTTTGCAAGAAACTTTGGCTCACTTTCCCACACATCATGAAAATGGACTATAAGATCAAACTTGAACTTGAGCTATGACTATAGCTTCATTTAAATGGAAAACCATACTTTATTCCAGTTGTTGGAGTCCTCATCATGTTTGCTCTTTTTGAAACTGAACATCATCGACTGTTTATCGTTATCATCGATACCTTTCCAGCAACGATCCAGTAGAAGAGAAAATTGGTCACTGGGGAAGCGGCACAAGAGCTAGAGGCAGGGAAGCGAGGAGAGAGGAGGAATAAAGCAGAATTAAGCTGCGCTGTGTACATGAACCAGCTCCCTGCATGACGTGGGATCATTATATTCTGCAAACAGGTACCAATAAAAATAAATATCTTTTAAATGAAATGTGACGTTGGTATTATAGTGATGTTGAAACTTTTAGGGCTTTCAGTGATACAAAGAGCCCTCTGTGGCACCTGTGCCGTAGATTCGCCCCTACTGCTACGGGAGGCGGAGTGCAAACATGAAACGCAGAGGTGCACTGGGTGCCGCAGCATCCACCGGAAGGCACCCCACAACCACCGACAATCTTAACATTCACCTGAGACAGTGTCTCAAGCATCCTGAGCCAACCAATTATGTGAGAAGCTATCCCCAAAAGGAGATTGAAAAAGCTTGGGACAACTTTCAGATTCCTATCAATGAAAGGCAGACTCTCATTAGAGGATGTAGTGCTAGGATTATTCTACTGACATGAAGCATATAACCATACTCCACCTACTCCAAAGACTGCCGTGATATTTACAGTTTACCTCAAATGAGTATCACTCGCTCACATTACCAGGGCGTTTAAGGTTTGATAAATGAGTTATCTTCCAGGGTTTCCAGTCTGGACTTTGCAGTGTTGTCATAAAGTGCTGGTTGCTCCTGGAATGCGCACCCCGCTCTCCCTGCTATACACAGTTCACAAATACTAACATCTCTGCCCCCGTCTTCAGCTAAAATTGTCCACTCTTCATTTGCTCCTCTTGTCCCATGTAGGAAGGGTGAAATCGCAGCCCTTGCCGTTCCGCACTGCCCTTACTTTGTGCACGTCTGCCTCCTGAAAAGTGAGCTCCCCGCTCCAGGAAAGGTAGTGTGCTGTTCTCCTTGTTATTCCAAGCCTGGCTTTCAGCTGTTACATAGCAAGCACTCACCTAATGTTTATGAAGCTCTTCGTTCTACAAGTGGGAAAACTGAGGAACAGAGGGAGGTCAGGTACACTGGCTATAGCCAATCAGCTTATTTTTTGGCAGGACTGTGAATCTGCACTCTTGTAAATCCACCATGTTGTCAAGAACCACACCATGAGGCAACGGAGTTGGTCTGTGAACATCCCCGTGACTTTGCTTATTCTTTTGTCTTCTCTCTGATCTAATACAGTATCCTGAGTATACTTGCTCCATGAACCCCTGCAGTCACCCATGACTACACCACCTTTGGCCCCATAGTATGGTTCATTTTCCTTGACTGTGCATTTTAGAATTGCATGCATGTTCTCGAAGCCATGGAAGCTCCTTGTTCTAATTGCCTGAGTGTCTCCCTGATGGCTCCTGGCCACATAATTCCAAGCAGCCAGAAAGCAAAATTTCACTTACCATGTATTTTATCTTTATTGATACATGGTGTGATTATACCTCTGCAGAGGTAATGCTCCAGAAATATTAGGTATGTTCATATGAGATCCATGAGCCATTTCAGCTGATAAAAAGTACTACTTTATGGAATTCGAATCAGCCCATTAACTTTGCTTTGCATAAAACTATCAGGTTAGGATTTTTAATTGAGCAGGTTTGAACTTTCTTAGTGGCTGTTTCTTCCCTTCTATATTAAAATCTCATCCTTATTGCTACCAAGTATACAAACAAGCATAGGCATACACTAACACTCCACTTAATTAAAACCAGAAAGCCCATTCACTTAATTAGTTAGTGGAAATAAAGCACTGTTTGGAAAAGATGCTACCAACTTTTACCACTTTAGAAAAGCAACTTAACTATTAGTGACGCTGACTCTGGCTTTCGACACACTGTGTTTAGAAATGTGTCCACATTCACACATGCACACATCACAGATGCTTCAACAGGAGTTCAGAAAGCATCTGTAGCATGTATAATCAGAAACCTTTGTCATTTGTAAGGAAATTCACACTACTAAAAATACTTCTGATTTTTCTTTTAATCTTCCTGTATAATAAAGTAATAAAGGCTATATGATAGTATTAAATATGCTTCTGAAATACTTCACAAAAGCTATCTTATGTCAATGCTGATTAAAACAGTCTAGAACTACTGCTATCATCTCTAAGCAGAAATGAAAAAAACTAAGGCCCCTTCACAGTAGGTAACTTATTTTAGTTTTCACATCTACTAAGGGCAGCTGATGTTGTTAGAGCATATATTTAAACCAAGAAAATCTGGACTAGAAAGTTGATACATCTAATCGTTGAACTACACAGCCCTATTAAAAAACAAATGAGAAATTGGTGTTTGTTTGAAAACATATTTGTCCTCAAGTAGCTCTGATCTAAGTGTCCAAGATTTATATTATTATATGTTGCATAACATATCTAAAATAAATTTTAGACTTTATACATTTTCATATGCCTATCTGCATAGTAAGGGAAACTTACCCAAACTACATAAACTGCCTGTCTTATGATAATAATTTTTCCCCACATTTGAATACTCTCAAATTTTAAGTTGTACCCGTTATTAGAAATTTAGGGGGCTGGGGATATAGCTCAGTGGAATAAGCGCCTGCCTAGCAAGGGCAGGGTCCTGAGTTCGATCCCCAGTACCGCAAAAAAAAAAAAAAAAAGAAAGAAAGAAATTTAGTACACTGCTTTGTAGACACGGTGTGAGCTAATGCTAATAATAAATTTGTAAAATCACCTTTAGAAATTTGCTACGGACTTCGTTATTCAAGCCTTAAACTGGATAGTTATCTAATTTACTACTTCATCATGGATTGGGAACTGAAGCCAGAAGGAAAGAAGATAAATAAATCAGAAAAAATACTTAGTATGAAAGAAGGAAGACTGAATAAACAAAAACTCACATGGACTTATATTTACTACTAAATATTCAGAGCATGAACGCACAATATCAACAGGAGACTAATACATGTTTAACCTCGGTATTTTGGAAGGTGAGGGTTGGCATATAGTGCCAAACCCTTATGAAAAAGTGAAGATAACACGTGCTGTCGAAGCTGTGGAGAAAGGGCGGCTCTGTGACGGAGCTGGTGGGGATGTCAGCTGTTACAGCCACCGTGGGAATCAATGTGGCAGATTTTCAGAAATTGAAAGTAGAGCTGTCATATGATCCAGCTGCCCTGACGTTGAGTAAATACCCAAACGACGTAGAATCACCAGACTCATACCCACCTGTGTTCTCGTATGTACTGCAGTGCTAGTCACAGCAGCCGGGATGTGGGATGACTTGAGAGCCTATGAGCAAGTAAGAAAATGCGCATATGCATAATTCAGTCACAAAAAAGACTGAAGTTCTGCCTTTCGGCAAAGTACATGGAACTGAAGGGCATTATGTTCAGAGAAACGAACCAGATACATTAAAAATACTGTATGTTCTCTGTCATGTGCAAGATAAAAAATTACATCTTAATGTTAAAAGTGATTAACACAGGTGGGATGCATGGAAGTAGAGGATATGGAGGGAAGCTGGGTAACGGGTATCAAAATACAGAGGGAAAAGTTCCAGCCTTCCACACAAATCTCAGGAAGAAGTCGAACAGATTAGCTCCACAGCTCCCAGCTCACACGAATGATAAGGAAATGTGAATGGTCATTACCCTGATTTGATGAGTACACGTTATGCATATATGTTGGAATATTACACTCTACCCACAAATACGTACAATTATCCTGCTACTTAAAAATTAAATCTTTAATACAGTTCAGTGATCTCACTTGTGATAAGTATCCTGACAAAATGCATCCAACTTGATCATTTCAGCATTATTCACATTACATAAGATAAAAATTTCAATTTAATTATCCATTGGGAGATAAATGGATAAAGAAACAGTGAGATATATATATATATATATATATATATATATATATATATATAATGGAATATCATTCCTCTTTACAAGAAGAAATCTTGAGCTTTGCAGCACTGTGGAGGAGCCTGGATGGTGATATGCTGAGTAAAACAAGCCAGACACACAAAAAGAAATAATGATGATCCCACTCGCAGTTGGAATCTGAAAATGTGACACAGAAATAGTGAGTAGAATGGTGGTTTGCAGAAACGGTTCTTAGGGGATAAAACTGGGAAGATGTTGGCCACAGTTGACAAACTTTCAGCTTTGTGCTAAACAAGTTCTGGGCACATAATGTACAGCATAAGCAATTAATTTGTGGTAATTGCCACACAATGTACAAATACATCACAGTACCACATTTTATGCCTTCAATATATTCAATCTCTTATTTCTTAGTTAAATGTTTTAAAACAAAACCAGGAAAAGGAGAGCATGGGGTGTGCACATCTGTAAGCCTGGAATTCTGGGAGCTCAGGCAAGAGAATCAAGTTCCATTCCAAACTGGGCAACTTAGTGAATTCGTGAGAACCTATCTCAACATAAAAAACAAAAATAAAAAAGGTCAGGGATATAGCTCAGTGGGAAGGCACTGAGCTCAATCCCCATGCCTCCAAAGTGAAACAACACCAACAAAACAAGAAATGTGAAAAATGTGAGTAAACATTTTAACTGTAAAGAACAGTTCTTTGGTATCTGACATACCTCCTGTGTGGACAAAGACTGGACATTACTATAATTGCTATAGCTGCCTAAGGCTAAATAAATTGACAGCTGTTTCTGTGTTGTGTATTGATTGTACACAATGTTTATAATTTAATTCTTTCTATTTTCCTCACAGTCTGTAGAATAATTCTCTGTGTATGAGCATAGCCAACATCAATTTTCTGCCTTCCAAGGCATTGACATGACTACTGTCCTTGCTGTCCATGGTGTAATCTGAGTTGCTCAGCCTGGGAGGGTGTTTACTTGGAATTCTTTCTTTGTTGAGATCTTCAATGTCATATTCTCTTTTGTGCATTTATCCATTTGTTGTTTATGCTACTAATCCCTGATTCTCCTCAGGAATTTTGTCAAAAGTGTTAAATGTCAAAATGAATGAAAGTAAGGAACCAAAATCAAATGGTTAAGAATACAATAGTGCTGGTATTGGTGGCACACATTTGTGAACATAGCACTGGGGAGACTGAGGCAAAAATTATAGCAAGTTCAAGACCAGCCTGGTGCACACATGAATTTAAGGCCAGCCTGAATTTAAGGCAGGTCTATCAAGACCCTGCCCCCCCAAACCAAAAGCCAACCAACCAAACAAACAAAAAAACTAAATTTAGTGTCCACTGCGGTTGTTGAGGGTTTCCACATTTGGGTAAAATAAGCATCAGTCATACACAAGAGCCACGCAACCAGTGAGGAACCATAGCATCTTCCTCTCTACCTGACTCAGTTCTTTGGGACATGAGTCTGATTCTCTGGTTTCCAAAATGGAAATAAAATAGTAATCCAGTCTCTGAAAACAGGTAAGTTACTGCATTAATTCTCAGCATGTTATGAAAATATAGCCTGAGGTTAAATATTTTGAGTCATTTAACTGCTACTTACAAGAAAATGCTATTGAGGTGATGTTGCTCAAATATCTGAATAACACAAGTCCAGAAGAGAAAAACAAGTGACAGGGACATGATGATAAGGAAGGGGAAGAGAAAAGGAACACAAGAAAGAAAGGAAAAACATCAAGAAGAAGAAAAGAAGAGAATACAATGACCCAAGGAAACTGAGAATAAGAAACACTGGTTTTAGCAAAAAATAGATTCTGAAATGTTCATTTGGACTTTAAAAATGGCAAATGTCTACTAAATATCCTGGATCATTTTCATGTTAAAATATAATAATATTGAAGAAATAATGAACTTACCTTATTTTCTGCCTCTATTTAAAATTTGTGTATGTGGAGGTAGGCACGGAGGCTCTCACCTGTGATCACAGCTACTCACTAGGCTGAAACAGGGGTAGGGGATTGCTTAGGCAGGAGGGTTCATTGCCAACTGAATTGTAGGCTTTCCCATCTCTGGAGCAAAATACCTGATTCTCAAAGTTTCAAAGATGGAGGGGTTTATTCTTCACTCACAGTATTAGAGGTATTGGTCTGTTATGGGTTGGTCTTAGTGCAAACACATCATGGCGGGAATGAGTAGCAAAACAGTGCTTCTCACTTTGTGACAGCAGGGTAGCAGAACACAGGAGCTAAGGGGAGAGGCCAGAGGGCCCTCTCCCTAAGAGTACAGCTCATCATCCAATCAGCACTCCAGGAGCCTCTTGATCCAGTCACCTGGACTGGCCAGTGTGGAGATTCCTCAAAAACCCAGGATTAGAGATCCCATTCAACCCAGCTGTGCCCTTCTGGGTATCTTCCTAGAAGAATTAAAAGCATCACCTCACAGAAATATATGTGCACCCATGTTTATAGCAGTACAGTTTGTAATAGCTAGATATTGGAAACAACCCAGATGCCCATCATCTGAGAAGTGGATAAAAAAGATGTAGTATATTATACAAGGGAGTATTACCCTGCCATAAAGAAGAATAGACTTGAGACTTTTATATGTAAATGGCTGCAACTTGAGACCATATTCATAAGTGAAACAAATAAGATCCCTATGTGTAAACAATGTATTGTCTCACTAGTATGAGAAGCTGTACAATAGATATTGTGAAATGGGAAGAAACTATCCAAAAGAAAAGACAAATTATGATGGGAGAATGAGGAAAGTCTGGGAAAAGGAAAAAAATATATATATATGCACAAGACAGTTTAGTTATACAGCTAGTATCTCTTATCATTGAAAAGAAAGGTTCACACTAATATTGTTTGGAAAATATTTCATGCCTGTATCTTGTTCTCTGAACAATCACTGTGAATATAACAAATGCAATGTAGTAATTATTATTACACTCCTACTAGTCTGTTTTGAAGCTCTGTTTTATTGTTATTTTTATTTTTTCTGTTTAAAAAAATCATTAAGTGGCACACAGCCGGAGCAACACAGTAAGCCCTTATCTCTGAAAGAGGATAATGTCAATGTGTAAATTTAGATTTACAAATGTCGTTTTCTTTTTCTTTTTCTTTTTTCCTAAAAAGGCTATTTTTGTTCTCTTATTTTAAAAAAAAACACAAATGTGGTTTTCTACTAAGTAGTGTGAATCAAGTTCTCCTTGGTTATTTTAACTCACCTATCTGAAAATGTAGGAGTTGTATTTAAATTTTTCAAACTATATCTAAATAATAATAATAGTAGTACTGTATCTAAATAATAATAAATAATAATAATAACTATATCTAAATAATAATCATAGTAGTAGTAATAATAGTAGTAGTAAATAATAATAATAGTAGTAGTAAATTTTTCAAACTATATCTAAATAATAATAATAGTAGTAGTAATAATAGTAGTAGTAATAATATTAATAATAATATTAATAGTATTAATTATAATAATAACAAAACCACACACGACATTTAAAATGTGCTATAATTACTCGGTACCATGCACCATCTTTACTGCTGCATCTATAATGGACACTACAGATTGGTTGATTCAACATCTGTTTCAACTTCTCTCCTCCTGTGTTATAGGTACAGAGAAATTAAAAATTACATTTTCATCTTCTCTTCTGGCCAGAACTCAAGATGTGCGTTCACTGGCATCCATCATATCTTCTGTGCTATTTGAACTCACGGTTGTGCACAGTGGAGCAGTGTGCGAGGCGCAAGGCCCTCACATTAAGGGAAGTCAGCCGCCTCATTTCCGGGCTGCTGGGTTTGGAAAATTTCCCTTAGAAGAGCAGCAATTCCCTGATTACGGCAGAGGAGTGGGAGTCTGAGGGAAGAAATGTCCAGATTTTGAGGGCTGGAGAGAGACAGCACAGTATGATTTGGGAGACTAAAGTTGTTCATTCAATGTTTTTAGCCATTAAATATCTAACCATGACAACCAAAGCGGGAATTTCAAGGTCCGAGCAGAACAGTGGTCTTGAGTCTCACTTAAAAATCTCCTAGTTCACTGAAAAGAAAGATCTGTGCTAATATTATGTCCACACTATTTCATGACTATATCCTCTATTCTGAGTAACTACTATGAAGATCACAATGCACAATGTATCAATATTGTTACTGTCCTATTAGCCTGATTTGAAACTTTTATTTTACTTCTATTTTTTTCTTCTCCTCTTTAAAACAAACAAAGAAACAAATGAAGTAGAAGGAAGGCAAGAGTGTTGCTTTACCAGGAGCCTCTTGAGTCGTGCGTGGGGTGGATGCTACCCAAGTACTCCCGCGTGTAACAAATTGGCCCGTGTCTGGAAGCTGAGCAGAGAGCTAGAATGATTGCCTTGCGGCACCCTACCACCACATGGAAGGACTACAGCAGAAGCTATGGTAGGGACTGGCTTAGCCCTAAGTAATATAGAAAAACATCGCAGATGCTCAGGGAAATTCATACCCAGTGTAATACACAGTGAAAAAAGCCAGCCAAGAAGCTGTGCCCTAACAAAACTAACTGTAGATCAAATGTTAGACTAGGAGCCTCTTTAATTCTAATGAACAAAACCCGTATGGAGATCGGGGTTACTGTAAGCTCAGATAGCAGATACGAGTGCAGAAAGAAGCCCAGGACGGTTATCCTGTCACAGAAACGCGGTCCCGGATATACAAGACAGGATGAAGCCCATTTCCCTTGTCACTACAGAGTTTAGAAAACCACATACCAGCCCCACATACCCAAACATCACTGGAGGGCAGCTGCAAAGAAGAGAAACTGAAGACATATCCTTTCCCAGAAAGAGCATGGGCAGGTTCCAAGGGGGGTTGTTACAGTATATAATGAGATTAAAATACAATTTCTATTTTGATTTTTTTACTTTATCTTGCTCCCCAGTGACACGTATTACATGAGAAAGATAAGATCACCTTCAGAAAAAAGAAATCATGTTTTCTTTATGTGTAAAGATTTTAGCATAGGTTTATTGCTATGTCATCTTAAGGTAGAAAGTTCTCTGATGCATGAACCAGAAAGCTGAATTTGGCTACTGCTGAGACTGTAAAAGGTACAAAGCAAACATTATAACAAAATTATAATTCTGGGTTCTAGGATCTTTAAAAAAATGACAGTAAACTAATTTACACTCTTCTAGATGCTCATTTATGCCAGTAAGTGAAAAAAATGGGCAAAAGTAAACAGTTATTTGACATCAATTACCAAATGTTTTTTATTTAATTACCAATTAAAATGTTTTTATTTTCTTTTGGGAATTAATTTTAATTTTTAACATATCATACCATAAAACTGAATATTTGCTATTGGTATAGAGTTCCGTAGATATTAACACTCGTACAGAGTCAAGTAACTATTACTCAAATCATTGTTCAGAGCATTTCTATTACCTTTAGAAAATATTTCTAGTTTTGTCCTTTAACAGTACTCTGGATATAGGCACTCATATATTTAAGCCATGTTAACCACTGCCAATGTAATTTTGTCTTTTAAAAAATGTAGTATAAATGGAGTCACAGCATATAACTGTGTGAAACTGGATTCTTTTCACTCAGCATAGTGCCTTTGTGATAAATGCAAGTCATTGCATGGATCCAAAATTGATGTTTCAATTGCCAAAATGTACTATATTGAAGAAATATAGCTGTTGTAAACATTCATCTGCAGTCTTCCTATGTGAATATAGCTTTTTCTAAAATACGTAGTAATATTCCTGGGTCATATGACGAGGATAGACATAATTTTACAAGAACTTCCAAACTGTTTCCCAGAGTGACTCTATTGTTTTGCATTTTTACCAGGAATCCATGCAGATTCCAAATGTCCTACAATCTTGTTAGTACTTGATATTGTCAGAATTTTGATTTTAGCCACTCTAAAATGCATTTAACTTATATTGTTAATTTACATTTCCCTCATAGCTAACTATCCTGAAGCTTTTTCTATATGCCTACTTGCCATGTTTTTATCTTCCATGGTGAAATGATCATTCCAATATTTTCCTATTTTTAATTGGATAATTAGTCTTCTTACTTTTTGTTTTAGGTAATTTCTTATATAAATATATGCGTATGTATCTGTTCATTATCATTACACACATATTCATTTGTGAGATATGTAATTTGCATTCTCTAATTCATCTTCTAAGAGAGAAAAATATATCAACTTTGATGGCTCCATGTGACCTTTTTTTCTCTTATAGATCTAAGAAACTTTGGCCTAACTGCAGCACACAAAGATTTTATTTTAAATGTTTATTTCAAATATTGATGTCTTAAATTTCCACCTCTAATTTTTCTATATCTGCTGTATAAAGTAAGAAAATTAGATCAAGGGTTTTGTTACATGGATATCCACTTGTTCCAATAACAGTCAAAAAATCTATCCTTCCTGCATCAAATTGTATTGCAGCTTTGTGGACAATCAGCCATGTCTGAACTGGTCTACTTTTGGTTTCTGTATGATACCAATTGACGTATGCATCTATCTCTTTATCAATAAATACTACATTGTCTTGATTATTGCAGCTTTTATAGCAAGATTGGAGAACATGAATCTTGCTGTCTTGAACATCAAAATTGTTTTGGCCATTATAACTCATTTTCTATCCATACACAATTTACAACTGTATAGTTTTGTTTGTTAGTTGTAATGTGATCTTGCTGTGTTGCGCGCACTGGCCTCAAGCTGCTGGGCTCAACCCTTGCCAGCCTCCCAAGTAGCTGACACTACAACATTGTGCTACCATGCCTGGTTTAGAATTACATAAAATATGGAGACATATTCTAAATAAATTTCAGTTGTACTAGAAATTTTTGGCATTTCAGTAAATCCATAGATCAGTGTATTTATGTATCTTCACTGTGTTGAGGTCAAAAATCCATGGACATTCTGTTTCTCCAAATTTTAGAACTTTTTTTATTCTTTCATTAGTACTTTGTAGGTTTCACATGGCTAACTTTTAAAAAATACATCTCACCTCTACCAAGTTGTTGTATGTTTTCTTTTAAAATTTTCATACTCAAATTACCATTTCTACATAAGCAAGTGTGATTGATTAGTATTACATATTGAAAAACTGCATCCTGTCTCCTACTAGGACTCGCTTATTCTAGGTTTTGTTATGAATTTATTGGCACTTTCTTACTTTTTTATTTTAACAACTCTATTTCATATATAGTTAACAACAAAGAACCACACATGTTTAATGTGTACAACTCAATGAATTTGCACATATTCAAACAGCCTGGATGCTATCACCACAATTAATGCAACATATATCATTCCCCAAAGTTCCCTTCTGTCCTTCCACTTTGTCTGAGTTGTCATAATGTGAAACTTACTCTTTCAGCCAGTGTTGACACATACAATACCATCCTGTTAGTTGTATGCACTATGCATTTTTACAGTTGCATAGTAGGAATCATAGTTGTCCTCGTTTATGACTAAAATTTTATACTTCTTAAACAGACCCTCATTTCTGCCACCTCCTGGGCTCTGGAGTCCACTATGGCAGCCTCTCCCATGAATCTGACAATTAGAGATTTCCCGGGTAAGTGGAATACTGCAGTATTTGTTCATTAATGGTTCATTTCATTTAGAATAAGGTCCTCCAGATTCATCTACATTGTTGCAAATGCCAATATTTCATTTTATAAGGATAAGTAAAATTACTCCGTATACCAACAACATTTTCTTTATTCATTCATCTGTTGATGGACACTTAACTTGTTTCCCTAACTTGGGTGTTGTAAATAATGCTGTAATGAATACAGTGCTGTAGATATCTCTTTGAGATTTGAACAATTGATTTCAATGAAGAGCTCAATTAATAAAGTAAACAGTTCTCCAAAGAAGACATATAAATGACCAATGTAAAAAATACATTCAGTATCATTAATTGTCAGGGAAATACAAATGAAAACTACAGAGATAATATATCATACCTACTTAGATGGCTATTGTTTAAAAAATTGAAAATAACAGGTGTTTACAGGTATGCTGAGAAATAGGAACCCTTTTAAATTATTGGAAGGAAGTTAAAATAGTGAAGTATGTGTGGAAATGCAATAAAACAAAATTAAAACAGAAGTGGTATACTCTTTAAATCTTATATACAGCAATCACAAGAATCACTTTGAGGATATTTTACTTTTAAAGGCAAAGTTTTGCTTTCACGTAACTTTTTCTCCCAAACAAGTTGAGGAGCTCTTCAAAGTTAAGGAGTTGAGAAAACTTCAAAAATTAAACAGGTAGACAAACATGTTTCATTTAAATATTTAATCTAAATACTATTAATTAAGCACAGAGAAAAAAATGCAAGCTCCAGGCTATACATTTCAAAATGTGAATATTTGACACTTGGCAGATGACAGGTTTAATTCTTTAAATATCTTAATGAGTCATGATCATACTGAGTAGAGATGTAGAGGGAAGATTTTTGTGTGTGTTCTATGAGGGAGAAGGTAGAGGGTTACAATACTAATCAATAACATCTCAGCAATATGACAAATGATCATGATGTTCCTGAAAATCCTCTTTTCTATGTTTAGGTTGGGAGCAAAATAACTATATTTTCGCCTACCTCACATGTTTCTTCTGAGAAATATGATAAAACATCATAATATTATGAAAGCATTTTACAGCCCTCACTGTTTCATACCAATAGAAAATATTATTACTCTTAAGTAGATATTGTTGTCATCCTTGACACAAATAGTAATTACTTTTTAAATATGGAAGCCATTAAATTTGGTTATGAATAAATTTCCTACCTAAACTATTTTACTCTGTTTAAACTTTGGTAATTATTCAAATCTTCAGCTGGTAGATAAAACATTCTGCAGTTGATTATTCAATCTTTTCTCTTTTTGTGAAGGGAAACATACAGAAACTCCACTTTTCCTGCCCACACTGCCTTAATTTCAAAACTGTTTTTTCAAAGGACAAATGACATGAATATTTGTACGATAGCCTATTTCAGTGTTTTAACCCCAGATCTTGTCATATGTAATATTCTTGTGCCTCTGGAGCAGGAAATCAAACCTTCTTTATCCTGTCTCACTTAGGTCTAATGTGCTCTTCAGGGTACTTTCCAAGGCAAACACAAGAATAAGTTAAGTCACACTAGCAAAAGAAAAGAGATTTTATTTGTGGGCCTAAATGCAAATAAAATGCACGTGGGAGTGACAATTGCCTCCCTTAACTACTCAAGAAAATGATCTCTGGAATTACTTATGAATTGAATTGTGACTTCTTTAGACATGACTTTTTCCCAGACAAGGTAGCCCAAGTATTGAAAAGATAGATTGCCCCAAACTGTAAGACAAAATGCTAACAGCGTGGTACATGGAGACTTCTTTTTTACACTACTGTACTTAAGACAAAAGTCCTGTAACTGATTTATAATCTCCTTTCCGCCAAAATCACTCTATTCCAATGGGCTAAGCTTGAGTCATATGGTCACGTCCTTAAAGAAATGTGTGTGTGGTGGCCTAAGGGTGCAAGTGACAGCGAGGTGTTTGCCAGACCGTATTAAGCTTTCTCCTCAGCACAGTCCACTACTTCTCTAACATCATCCCTGCAGTTTTCATTCCTTCGCCAAACTCTACGCACACCGCATACTTGACCACGGCTGGTCTTCTTTTTCTCTCTTTTAACTTGACTTTCGCTCCTTAGGTTATCTCTCTTGTCCGCCTGGGTTAAATCTTCATGTTGATGCTGTTGACTCCAAATTTGTTTTACCTATCTCCATTATAGTCTCCTCCTGGGGTCTAAACTTTTATTCTTGTTTTCTCTGGGCTTATTTTGCCAATAGTGGATGTCACGCTTTTTTATTACATCTAGGCACACACTTGGGTTTCGAACTCTAGCTATCCAGTAATAATCAACCTTCCCTCATGTTCCATATTAAATCTGTCACTAGTTCCTTTCCATCACACCGTTTTAGAATACTAAGGAAGCATCCCTCAGCTCTCAGAGCAGTGGAAGACCGAGCGCTGCTTGCCGGAGAGGTGGGGAGGGAAGGCAAAGATGGGCAAAGGAGACCACGGGGGCGCCAAGTTAAAGACCGACATGAGCGAGAGCTCCGTGGGCAGCTGGGCAGTAGGGAAACTGGGTAACAGTAATGTACCGAATATTTCAAAACACCAGAAAAAAGAAATTTCAACATTTCCACCATAAAGAATTAATAAATGTTGGAAGTGATAGATATATTTAAACTGATTTAAGCATCACACAGCATGTATGTGTAAGGAAACAATGCTAGCTATGTTTTTATGTGTCACTTCTACCAAAAACATAAATGAAAATATTATTTTAAAAGTCCATCCGTTTTTCTCCATTTCCAGGAAGATTAACATAGCTATATTTCCAAATGCATGTTATATGCATCATTATCACAGTATTGAGCGTTTATGGGTACAGACAAGAAAAGTAAATGAACATAACTACTGGACAAAAGAAATTAAAAATATTAAACTGAGAACAAGGGTGCCTTTTGGTTCAGGTTGAATTTTAAGTCCACAAAATTCCTAAATTTAGGAGTGGTAAAAGCATGACATTTGGCCAGGCATGGTGGCCGATGCCTGTAATTGCAGCAGCGCTTGGGAGGCTGAGGCAAGATGATTGCTACAAGTTCAAAGCCACCTGGACTATGTAGGCAGACCCTGTCTCAAAGAAAAGAAAGTGACATTTGAAATGTTCTGTTCAGACTTTTTCTTTAAAAAGAAAGTAAAAGAGTCAATTGCAATTGCTTAAAGTCAGTACATTTCACATTTTATTTTCATTGATTAGGACATTTCTGTGGTACAGATGTTTACACTCCTTGTGGAGAATTGGTCCACGTTTACAGTCTCTCTCAGTTCCCTGATTCATACTCTTCTTTTCCCCTTCCTTCTCCATTCTTGATTCCCTTCCCGCTGTTTTGTACATGTCTGCAGCACACAATGCTTACATTCTCTGTGTGGACTTGGTACATGTACATAACACATCTTTATTCCTTTGTTTTCTACCATCAATTAAAATTTAGCTCTCTTTCTTGCCCCCATATATAACCTACAATCTTGCAAAGAATGGCATGTTCTTTCTCTGATTTGAGATGCCATATTTACAGTGCAAAGGAAAGAGATGTATGTATCAACCTGGCTAGAGACTGGTGCCTGAAGTAAAGATACATGTGGAATATTGTGAATGTGTAGCTGAATCTTGAAAGGGAATCTCTTATAAAGGGAAAGCCTCAGTCAGGTACTAACTACCTCTTTCTGCCCCTCCCTCCTGCTTTTTTGTGCATATGCATGTTTTACTTAAATCACTGAGAAGGAAACTATCAGCCTTATGTTTCCACTAATGTTAGGAGCAGCACATAGAATTTGTAATGTTAAACATAACAGCTGATCATACTGTAGAGGAGTAGAAAAGGACCAAAAAATGACACCATTAGCCATGCAAATGTGAGGCACATCTGTACTAAATTGTCATTTGCATGAATACGGCCAAGGCAAGTGGGATTACTGTCATTAGCACATGCTGTTTGCACTGCTATATTGTACTTAAGGTTGGGTGGGTGTTTCCATTCATAATGGCCCCCCTTCTTTTTTAGGAGTTTATAATTTGGTTATAATAATCTGTTTTTTGGTGAAACATTACTACAAGTTCACAGAAGGGGAGCAATTTTTAATTACAAAATTGGATTCAAATTGGTAGAGCTGTACTTCAGCTAGAAAAAAGCATGTAAGAACACCCACAGAAAATGATATTTTTTTTCTAAAATACAATTCTGTTGGAGTGAATGTTCAGAATTTGTTAAGTTTCAGGGAGAAAATGGGCTTTACCTAACCATCTTAGATTTGTTACAGTTTTCAGTCCATCATGAAGAAACTAATACGATAAATTCTGTCAATGTTTGTTCTTGATCAACTTCTGTAAAAAACTATTTCAAGTTAATGTCTTAATGATGGCATTAGTATATTAGTACATGAACTTCTGACAAACTACATACTGTATATGAATATAGATGCTCTTTGGTTTCTAACAAGATACAAGGTAATAATACAGTTGTTTTTGTTTTGTTTTTCTACCTTTTAGTACTGGAGGTTGAACGCAGGGCCCTTACACTGAACTATACCTCTAACCCCATTTTAAACTTTTAGTTAGAGACAAGGTGTTGCTAAGTTTCCCAAGCTTGCTTTGAGCTTGCTATCCTCCTGCCTCAGCCTCTAAGACCATTAGGATTATAGGTATGGGGCAAAACACCTGGCAGTGAGAAATACAAAAATAAAATCTCTTTTACCTACTTAAGAATGAATAACAAACTACTTCCTAATTCAGAAAAGCTGGGAAGTAGCTTATATATGTTAATGAGGTTTTTTTAAAAGTCAAAGTTACAGTTATGACCCACAGTTATAAACTAAAATAGCTGTTCTATTTTCTCTATTATACATTGACTGATGAGGGACAATGGTTGCGCTTAGGTGCTGAAAAATTTCAATAACTTTATATTCTGGAAAGAAGTAGGGGTGTGTGTACATGTGCAAGCACATGCATATGTGTTGTGTAAGAGCATGTGTATGTGTGCATTTGTTGCTATATAGTACACTAATGGGGAATACAGAAACTAAATTAATGTCTAAACATTGAATATAGGTATTGATTATTAAATTAATTTAAATTTGCTTCTGTAATACCCTTGGGAAAAGACTACCATTTGCTAAAGCAATTTCCATGCTTGTTTAGAATTGTCATTTTTTAGCCATAGATTGTATATAAGCCTCAAATCTATGCATATTTATAGATCTTTTAGTAGGACCCTGTGAGAAAGCAAACAACATCATCAAATGGGGAAAAATGTAATAAGTTTAGTATCTCTAATGGCATAAGTGCGCTGGAGGAAAGCTGAACGTACTAATACAGTCTCGGGGTTAGAAACAGAGAGACATAAATCCCCTTCCTAGGACTAAAGCCAACAGGAAGACAGAGTCAGTGCAAAGTGCAGAGAGCGCTTGGGAGAGGCCTTCCTGACGGGCGCTCTGACGGTTGAAAGAAGAGACTTTCCCAACAGAGCTCCAGAGAGGGAGCGGACATGAAGTTGGCTTTATCTTCATTTTCTCACGGCTCTTGATCTTCCTGTAGGCGGTACCTTGGTTCATGAACTTAATTCTTCCCCCTAATCTGGTCACAAACTGAACTGGACAAGGACTGAGTCACATTCAATGGTCAGGTTCACTGGTGATGTAATGGGGAAGTTTGATGTGGTTCTCATTCAATTTAGTTTGCAACTGAAATCATGGAACGAAGTGAGTTCGTGAACAGAGGCCACACTGTATCATTGATCATATGTGATTGGAGGAACAAAGAATAGGCCTGCAAATGAATGAGGGACAGTACAAGTTCTAAGTTTAAGTGGCTGCAGGTCTTAGTGTGCAGTGAATCTTGCCAATTTACATGTTCATGAAATCTACTACTTTTTCTCAATCTTTGGCAATTTATTAATTAACAAATAACTTCTACAAAGTTGGTTATGGAGCACACAGGCAGTCTTGGAAGACAAAATTGGAAATGTCTTTTCCTGTGCTATAGAGAGGAACAAGATAGGATGACAGATAGCACATGAATGCCACTAATTATAGTGCAGAATCACTTTCTGTGCTTCATACTAACTGCTATGGATGAGGGATCCATTCCTACAGATGTGAAGCAAGGCATCTGGCTCGGTGTTTATTAAGATAGGGCTTAAGTGGTAGGCAGAGTTGCATAGAGAAAGTGTGATCTCTTCCACTTCAGGGACACTGTCTCCCAGGTACAACAGTTTGCCTGGCCACAGAGTTCATTAAGCAAAAACCAGCCAATAACTCCTGGGGAAAGGGGAGCTTCCATGTCTGCAAAGGAAATTTATTTTCACTGAATGTGAAAAGAGCTTCTGCAAGTTTCAGAATACGGGAGTAACATAATCATATCGGCCCATGAAATGTTTGGCAGACTTTTGCCATTAGTCTGGAGCACTTCCTAGAGGCTCTGTGTGTGGAACAAGGACACAGGGAGCGCAGCGAGAAACACTGTTATTCGCAAAGATGACACAGATCCGTAGAGAACGGAAATGATGACATGGAAAAGATGGACATGAAACCAAGAGCTTTTACAAAGTGGCCTCCGACATCTGAGCATTCCAATACTACATTTAAATGTGCAAAAGCACTCTCAAATCAATGTAAAAGAAAAAGAAATATTTAGGTGGTCGGCTGTATCGTTGTACAGGATCATGTCCTCCTGAATGTAAGTTTCTTTCCAATGTGCTTTTACAAAGCCAGGGGAGGCTGATCGCTTTCTCCGCTGCCTCCCTGCAGTTCCAACAAGTATCATTATCTCTAATCCCAGCCTTGCTCATCCTGCTGAGCATCCGATAGCTATTAAAGATAGCTTTTTGCAGTATTAACTGAAGCCCTCAGTCCAGTGGCAGCATGGGGATATTTTAAACCACATTCTGAGTGGCTTGTTGGAATTTATTTAAGGTATTTTGGGTCTAAAAATCTTACTCATCTCACCAGGCTTGACATGTACATGAGAATGCTGTGATGTTCTTACTAGAGGATTCATACTGATTAAGGAAGTTTGTTTATCTCGTTTGGATGTAAATTGGCTTTGTGGAACTAGAATTTGCTAATATAATCACAATCACAAAGACAGGAAGAGCATTGATAGTATTTAAGGTGCATAACTTAAATAAAAACCAAGATATTATTAAACACATCTTGTACCATAAAATCCCTTTTTAAAGGTTTGGGTGTACATGAATTTCTTAGTATAACTACTAAGACTTCATTCACTGTCCCATTTAGTCTTTTGTGAAGGCACAACAATGTTACTTGCTACTATATCCAAGCAGGATTGTTGGGTTAGGAAAAAACTGTTTGGGCCTGACTTTGAGAAAGTTAAGAAAATGGCAGCATAAACAAGTCGCCAGTCCTCTCTGCTTTACCCTCTTACCATTAAATTTTAAGTTGGGCTTTTTGATATTTAATCCTCCTTATCAGATAATTGGTATAATTCCTTAATTCAACTTTGAGTACACGTTTGTAGTATAAGAGATGTATGAAAGCAAAATGTTGAAAATTTAAATGTGTTATAAATTGAATTTTGGAAATTAAATTAGGATTCATAATGACAACATGTGAAGATAAAGGTTTTATCCTCATGGTATCACAATGAAGCAAAAGACTATGTGCACACAGACACATTTACACATGTTCAAACACACACACACATATCTGTCAGCAAGCATAGTTTCAAACATCTGGATCTTGTACATCATGGAGACCAAAACACCCAGATGTTTTCAGTAAGTTTTGTCCTGGGCATATTTTTACAACTTCCTTTGAGAATCTCAATATCATAAGCCCACAAGAAGTGCACAAGTATGGGGTAAGTATTTGTATGCATGCATGTGTATATCTCTGTGTGTGTGACAGAGAGACAGAGAGAGACAGAGGCAGAGAGACAGAGTGGTAGAGAAAGAGAGAGGGAGAGGGAGAGAGGAGAGTAGGAAGGAAAATTAACCTTTTTCTTATCCACAAGATGTAGCACAGTGCATCCTGACAACTTTCTGAAAAAAACATTGAGATAAACTTTTCATTTCTCTTGGTTACTGTTGTCTTATCTTTTGTCTCAGATGCAAAGGAATGATTTATCATTACTTCAATTTGTACTGACAAAGAATATTCATTTTAATCCTATTTCATCCTATAATTTAGGATGTGTGTGTTTCTAAGGCCTTGTACCTTACCCTATATTTCATTCCACTTGAAATCTTACTCTTAAATGTATATAAACATGCACTGATCTTTCATTCTGCAGTATGTTTATATTGGAAACAGGTAGAGAGAACCCTTTCGGTGAGCTCGGGCTTGCTTGGGTCACTAGAGGAACCTGCTTTCCTTACTTGTCAGTTCAAGTTTCTGTAAAAAGAGCAGCTCTTAAAAATGCACGACTTCATGGAGTAAAATGTGTCAAAAATGGTTTAAAATAATACAATCCTAAGAACCATAGGGGGTGGGAGGGAACAGCAAAAAGAATTACTGGTATTTTCTTCTCCTGTATCCTGTATTTATAGCCAATACCATAAAAGCACAACAGGGATACATGTGGGACACAGTCATTTTCTCCAAATAAGTTTTGCCAAAATGACTGCATTTACTCCTGCCACACTTATTAATTATCACAATATGTACTGTAGCAGTGACTGTCTAAGTGCCCATGTGCTTTGACATGGATACTATTCTTACTCTAATAAGATGAGGAAAAAATACCATTGAGCATGACCTCAGAATGCTTTGGGTAATAATTCAGGAATAATCACTGCAGAGATCGCTTTCTTAGGGGAATCATCTATGAGCTCTAAACCAATCATTGTATTGAAAAGTTTAGGTGAGAAACAGGTATGTAGCAATGCTGCATAACAAGAATATTTCCTAATGACACCAATACTTTGTCAGGAGGTGCCAAACAGGAGGGACTGTTTTGAGTTACAAATAATTTTAAGTCAAGTTAGTATGATGTTGGGCATACTTTTAGCTTTCTAATATATGGTTGAATTATTGGGCAGAGTGTATCCTTAATCATGGGGATACGAACTGAAATTTATATTCTGAGGTGTCAACTAGCTGGACTTCTAGCATTTTTCTCTCTTAAAATTTCCAATTTAATTATTTTACTTCCAGAGTCACACCTTGGCCTGCACAGGATTCATCAATGATACCAAATTTTTAAAAAATGTGTGCACCGATCTCTGTATCCAAAGTATCTGGATGTATACAAATACAGTAAATTGGCTTACTGAGGCATAATCTGTACATTCAAAGGATGTGTGGTGTGTCAGTGCGGGTTTTGTTCTCGAATTGCTGCAGCACGGTTTTGCAGGTGCAAATCTGGAAGCCACTTTGAAAAATATGGTGCATCATTTATTCCTGAGAAATGGTATGCTAGCCTGAGAATTTGATAGTGCAAATTACATTTCATTCTCAAAATTCACGAAGATCTAAATTTAAATAGATTTTCATCATTTTCTCTCCCCCAAAGCGCTAAAGGAACTAAATATATCTGAAGGTATTTTTCTTTGTAAATTCAGGCCCATGATAGCTGTTGAGGATAAGTAAACAGTTGGCAAGGAACTCCCTCTTGTGGTCAAACATTCTTAATTAGAAAAAGAGATTTGTTCTCCACTGATGGTCTGGATTATTAAAACATAGGTCACTTGTAACCATTAAGATTAACAATACTGATATATGTGGTTTTACTAAAGCAATTCATTGCCAGTTAGAGTTGAATTCAGGAACATATGCTCTTAATTTCTCCTAAAACAGGGCTTTGCAGTGCTGCTCAGGATAAATCCACTTTGAATTGCAATTTCCAAGGTTTCTTGTTACTTATAAAATACCACGCCACTCTTTTAAAGTTACACACACACACGCACGTGTTCTCTCACACACAGCACACGCATTAGAGCAAGATGTTTATGAACCAAGGCCTGTAAGGAATTCACACACTCTCTGTGATCTCAGTACTTCGTCTCTTGTAGTGTAGTTTCTAAAACTGTAGGGCTGCTAAATATTTCTCTAAGCAGCAGGCGGAACAGTTCCCACATGCAGTTAACCAGTGCTCTCCTGGAGTACATGGGGCAACCAAGTTTATTGTTAGAGGGATAAATGTCTAACATCCAATCAGAAATGTCCCAAACACTTATTTTGAATGAGGCAAATTACCAGACACGTAATGAAGCTGACAAATTATAATTCTTTCGGTGATCATTTGACTTTAGACAGTGCCTCCAACCACTTCACAAGACTGGCAATAGACAGACATTATCTGTCCTCGTTCTGAATATGCAATTCATTTCCACGATAGCAAATTAAAACCTGATGTCAAGAAACCTTGGACTTAACTGATACCCTGACAGAACATCAAAGGTTGGGAAGAAGGCCCTGTGCTCAGATGAGGTCACTCCTGCCAGCTCCAATACTAACGATCCGATGTGAACCAACTTCTCTCCTGGGTGACTTTCAGCATGAGCAAAGTCAAGCCTTTAAAAGGAAAGGAGAGAGATGCTGAGCGTATGAATTCTACAATTTGCGCAAGAAATGTCTACATGCACAGAGCTATTTCTATACAACTTCTGGGTCCAAAATGCCTTTGTCTCCCTAAAGTTAAAAACTCAATTAATCATCAGCCAAATGCTACACTTACGTTCTCTGAACGTGAGCTAAGTAAGAGCATACAGAAGAGGACAAAATTGTCTCCCTTTCCATCTTTGTTTATATTTGCTAGCTTCTCTCGTATATTTGCTAGCTACATACTATTGACTCATACACATTGTGTCTTAATTATTTTCCTTATTGTTAATTACACAGAGCTAGGAATGTTTAAAATAGAATGATTCAAAATACATGTATTTTTAATATAAAAAGCATTTCATTTTACGGAAGTATGTGTAATTTGATGATATTATTAAGACCTTGGTTTTTTTCTTGTTCAAGTTTGTTTGTTTTAATAACCTCACTTTGAACAGCAAGTACACTCTTTATTCTATGAATAAACTACTCTGGAGGCATTTAAATAGCTTCACAAGGTTTTCAGTGCTAAGAGAAAAGCCAATTTCAATATATGTTGATTGATACACACATCCAATTATTTAATACTATAATCTATTTAAATTATGAAATTTTGGCAAATAAGATGTCACAACTTTTTGATTAGTTCATTTTACCTTTAAAATTATATATATTTTAATGATATTGCAAATATAAATCAAGGATTCATTTTTAATTTCAGTATTTAATTTATAAAGTGTTTAAAGAACATCATTTTTGTAGTATTCTGTGAAGAATGAAAATAAATTTCTTCTTACCAGAAAAAAATTAATCTGTGAATTCAAAGTTGGATTCTATGCAAAATAGACTAATGATTTAGAAATTATACTCCAGCCTATTATTGCCACCTGCGTTTTTTGTTCTATAACTCTACTCCATTCCATAAGATCAAAATCCTTCATGTTTTCAGTACCAAAATGGTTCTTCAAAATGTGGACTGAGCTCTTTTGTGCACTTAGATAGAAATTCAGGACAATTTAGCTGGTATTAAAGGTAGTTATTAGTGTGTAATAGATGTTCCTGCAATATATTATCTAGAAGAGGTAATTTATTTTCTGCAAAACATGAACAGCATAATACATGCCCACATATACAAAATTTACCTCTTTTTCTTTTATCTTTCTATTTTACTAATTTTATGTAACATTCCATTATTTTTGGTTTAAGAGAAAAATCTCAATGAATTATAATTATATTATTGAGTATAAGACAAATACTTTCAGAGAAATTTAAAATCAATGTCTTAGAATCAATGAAGTATATATCATATATAACTTGTGATTGTGAAAAGAGATGAATAACATACAAATATGCATCAATAATGATATATGCACAAATAAAAGAACTCTGGCCATTGTTTTAATATTTTTAAAAGAATTGACTTAATTTAATTCTACTCATTTTAATTTAACTTAATTGATGAGAATCATACTTCACAATTTTGCCCTTTTGTACTAGAGTGCATGTTATAAATACATGTTTTATTCATGTTTAGGTTATAAAGAATACATAAATATACAAAGTGTCTGCAGGTAAGAAAGAGCACATTGTCTACTGCAAACCTATAGCCTCTGCAAATATTTTAAAGACATAGGAAATGTTTCTTTGAAATGCTGTATGCATACACATGGCTTTTAAATGTTGTTAATAAATACTGTCATTGAAAAGTACATTTATTTTCATATAAATACATAATTTTTATGTATCTGATTGAGAGAATTCCAAAATGGCTCATCATAGATTTCTGGATCAACTGATTTTACACACCATAGAATTTTTTTTTTGAAGAGTATGAAGAACTTACTAAGAAAAAGAAAGCTTCTGTCTGAGAGAGGAAGAAGGGGTCTCAGAAAGTGGGTTGCCCACCAACCCCACTTCTCAAGGGTGCTTTATTGAGCAAAGCCATGAGGTGAACTGGGCTTAAGGTGGTACAGCACTATAACCAATCAATAAGATTACAAGTATAGTCACTTAGGAACTATCAATCCAATGGCAAATCACAGGATGGGTGTGAGGTGGGACAAAACTATGGTATAAACAATAGGCAAAGACAAATATCATAAAATTTTTAAGCTAAAATTTTGATTACCTAAGTGAGTCAAAATCTGAGATCTATCAAACAGAAGCAAACTCTTACCTCCATCCAATTATTATGCGGGGGACTTCCGAATGACATAGGGGAACAACACTGGCAACCTGCTCGATGTCCCAGATGCTGAGCTGCGTTCTGTAATATCATGGAATGAATTCTAGGAACAGTGGAGGTTAAAAGCAGGAAGAATTTGGGAGGAAGAAAGTTTCTGTCTGAGAGGGACAGAAGGGGGCCTGGAAAGCAGGTTGCCCCTACTCCATAGAATTTAAAAGTTAATAAAATTTGTTAAATCTAAAATGATTGGCCTACCTTGCCTGGTCTGGCCATAACAGACGTTACTACCATGTTTTGTTGACTCTATCTCATTTTTTTTAGTTACAAGGAGAAATAACCGTGGCAGGGGCTTTCTGGTAGCATGCTTGCCTAGAATGCACAAGGCCCTAGATTCGAAATCTAACACCTCAAAGAAATAAAGATAAAAGTGTAAAAACGTACTGCTAATTATACTGTGACATGCCACAAATTGCAAGATAAGCTCCAATTCCAAGGTGGGGAAAGTACCAGATAATGTGAAATATGTCATTCAATCATGATACCTCTTTCCGCTGAATACAGCCCAAACACAGCTTACAAGTGTTGCAAAGTGATGCTCCCTGCAGATGTATTAATGGAGAGGGTTGCTGTGATATAGGAATGTTTGAATGTTGAGAACTTCCTCAGATGGCAGAGGAAAATCTGATAACTTAAATTGGTCAGGAAGTACAGGTTCTGCTATGGGATAAACCCAAATATCAGGTGACACTATGATATAATTTTTAATAAGTTTACTTAATGAGAGCATTTTCCATAAATATATCTTGCTAGAGTTTATTAAAAAAAAGCTAAAATTTATGTAGAAAGAAGGGGACACAAAAGAGAGAAGGAGTTGGAGAAATTATATTAACAAATTTCATTGTTGGACACCATACATAAGTAATGTGCATGAGTGCATGTGTGTGTGTCTGACATCCCCATAGATCTGAAGATTTTATCTGTCCCAGTTTTAGTGAAAAAGAACCTGTGGCTTTGATTAGCTAATAACAGCCAAATTCAGGAGTGTAATTATGAAAATTAATATTCAAATTTATCTGTTTCCAAATTTTTGCCTTCTTCACTATCTCAAAATATCACTCTTGATTTTACACAATTTTATTCCCAGATCTACTCAGCAAGTGAAGAAATTTCTGTATACTATCAGAACTGGAGTTATCTGACACGCTGCAGGTATTAGATTTGCAACTCTTTTCATCTGGCATATTCTGACAAGTTATCTAGTGTCTGGCCACTTGTGCAAAGAAATGAATGCTATTGACATAATTCCCAGGAGTCTTCAAACTCTGTATCCTTCACTTTGGTTACGGATTTCTATGAATTTTGATTCAAGATTCTGAGAGTTCAGTTCTTCAAGTTTCTCTACTACACTGGTTGGCTTGACTCAGTTAATACACACAATTATGAAAATAAAAATATGCATGTTTTCATGGTTGAATGTATCATAACCTTCTCATTAGAAGCATGGGTAGCATTTATTATTGTCTTGATGTATATTTTAAAACAGAAAATTGCCTAGCCTGATGAGTAAAATAGCTGGAACACGTCCCCTCATGTCTTTATATATCAAAATGGAGAAAACTTAGCACCAGGACAAGTGGAAAAAGGTCAGGTTGCCATGATATTTTTGGAGGAAATTGGCTGCACTTTTAGCAAACAAACTTATGTCTTCATTCTAAGGAAACATTTGGTCTGTGCTGCTTCATTTTAAGGCTTTTCTCTGTGAAGAAGTTGTTCCCTCTGGTGCCTCAAACAACTGCACAAAACAATTGTGTTTTTTTTGTTGTTGGTGGTGGTGGAAGACATGACTCTCTTGGGTGTATTACCCAGGTTTAAAGTGGCCCCTCAATTGTAAATGATCAAATTGCTACATGGACTGTTTATACAGAGGTATTTCGTTTTGAAACAAGAGTGAAATCAAGTGTTTCTGTGCCACACCAGGGACCCAACATGCTCCAGTAGATAAGCCACTGGCCTGAGGATGTAAAATCCTTCACACTTTCATTTTGCTCACGTGTTTTTCTATCTGTTTAGAGCCCTATAGTTAAATCTTATTAATTTGAATTCAGAGACATTAAAACACCAAAAGAGAGGATTGAAGAAACTAGATATTTCATGTTGACTGAAATTGAGCAAATGCTTATAAGCATTTCTTTGATTAAAAACGTCAGTGAAAATTATTGTATGTTTTTCAAGGAGAGAGGAAGTCAAAAGAACTGAAAAATAAATAAAAAGTTCTTTCACTCATTTGTAACAGCAGTTGCAATCTATAATTCCAGAGTGCCTATGAATTTTGAAACTTGTAATTTAGGACCTGTGATTTCTTCTTAAGATGATGAAATTATGGAAAAGGGGTTGAAGGGAGGGGAGGGGAGTGGGGAAAACAGAAAAACCAAGATATATTATGTACAGGTAAATATTCCCTATGATGAATGTAATCATTATTTATATCTAAAATTTACTAATAAAGCGTGAAAAAAATTTAAAATTATTTAATGAAAATACAACATAAATGAAGTAGAATGTTAATACTGTTTGTTTTTAAAGACAATTATGTCAGCTCACTGTACTGACCTAATTTTCACTCAAAAAATTATATACGTGTGTGTGTGTGTGTGTATGTATGTGTACAATTTTGTTCTAAAAATAGGAAAAATACTATGTAAGTTGATAGGCAAATTTTTAAAAATTAGATCTATCAAAGAAAAATAATAACAGGGGTCCTTCATAATAAAATATTGGAGATTTAAATATTCATAATCCATTTTATTTCATGTTAAACTGCTCCATAGGGAAAAACCTTTTAGTATCACAGAATATATAGAACATTAATTATCAATAATTCACAATTGAAGGAAGTGCATATGTAGATCACTATTATTTCAATGTGTAAATACTAAAATTTCCTCAGTCTAAGATAAAATGTTCTCCTTTTGTTATCCTGCTTATACAATATGTGTACTTTCTTGTCTTTGAGCATTGTATATTACATAGGTATAATACACATTACAATTAACTCACATGTAGCTCATGCATTCTTAGGTGTGCTTTGATGGCATAAGGATCTCTGTTACTATTACAGTGTGGGGTAAAGAGGTGGAAAGCACCTTCCATGCTAATAAGGAGGAAGGGACAGGAGTAACGGGAAGCCATTCTCAGCAGGGACCCTAATAAGACCTGTGCAGATATTACTTAATTAACATATATGTTTCTTAGCCTCTGGAAGATGATCTGTTGTAGCATTTAAAATGTGAAACGTCTGTAAAATCTATAATATTTAGAAGAAACAATAATTTTTCTCACAGTTTCTTAGGTAAAGAAATATGATCCTCATATATTAGCTTTAGAGTCTCTTCTTAAAACGCTCTTATTTATATTTCAGACAAATAGCAAAATGAAGATAGCTTTCTTTCTAGAAAGTGGAGCACATCCTTCCCGTGGATTATTGTCTTCAGCCTCTGAGCAAAAGATCCTTTTCAGCAATTGTCACTTACTTGTTCCTGGGCAGGATGCAACTCTTGTAGGTTTTATAAATAAATATTTGGTATTCCTACTTAGAAGGAAAAAAAATAGCTTGTAATCAACATCCCATTCAAAAAGTTTCTTTGCTTTTATGCTATTTTTTATTTTCCTGACTAGATGTGATGTAGGAGGGTGGAGAGCCAGGAAAAAGCTCTTGGCTAAAACTCGTAAGAGGAGCAGCAGGCTATGTGCAGGGGCAGATGTTTGGGTTCAACTCTGACTCACTGCTGGCCGGACACAAGACGTTAGGTTAATTCCTGGTGTCCACCTATCAATTTTCATGTCTGCAAAATGAAGGCACTACTGTAAGTGAATATTACAGGATAGCAACAGTGCATAAAATTGAATGCTATTAGTAAGGTTGTGTAAAATTGCATTTCGACTTCTTCATCAGACACAATCGAACAAAAGGTCTCCTCTATGAGTTTAAAGTGAAAAAATTAAAATTATTTTCTATAACATCCCCAAGACAGATGAATTTCCTTATAGGGCAGAAATCTATTTTTGACCTGCCATGTTGGTAACGTCATGGTATGAACTTCCACACAATGACTTTTACATACTTGGGGACAGTGTTTGATGGATCTATGGGCAGAAGGCAACACATCTGAGAAGCAGTTACATTATGTGTATGAAAGTATAAAATACTGGCAACACGTGAGTTATACTTAAGAGAAAATATAGAAGAGTTGAGGGAAGATAGAAAAAAAGAAAACGGATGAAATATAGGAAGACTACCCTAGCTTGTAGAAGTGTGTTCGGAGAAAAAGTAAGAAACACTATTTGAGTAAAATGCTTGTGAAAATATCTACTAGTGGTGTATCTAATATCCTAGCATATTATAAGCGCACTAGAAGAAAAGTGAGTCATACAAAATAACATCTCTGGTCTTATTATAAGTAGAAGGCAAAGAAGAAACTAAAATTTAAATGACCTGAAAGGGAAAAATAACCTCCTAATTGAGTAAGTCACACAGCACATTTCATCTCTTGACAACATGGAAAGCAAGAGTAGTTTGGAAATATCTTGTGAAAAAAGCAAGAAAAGTCCTCCGTGGGAGGTCTGTAATTAATAGAAAACCACTCTCAGAACAAAGTCCACATTTCTCTAAGAGAAAAGCGCTGGAATACAGGACAGGAACTTAAAGGTGCTTGGATTTTGAAGCAGTTTGGAGAGAAAGAATGGAGGGGAAGGAAGTTGAAAGTCAGAAAGGTGGCCTTTAGAAATTTTACACAAGAGGAAATGAAATGGAGAGAGGAGAAATTTAAGATCCATGTTACAAATTATTTCAATTATAGCCACAGAAAGAGATGTATGCACCAGCCATCATTTAAAATGACTGTACAAGGAAAGCAGACAGAATGAGACAATTCATCTGTGAAAAGTACAGCCTTCCTACTCAAGTCAGCCTTAGCCTACAAGAAAAATTGGGCATCTTGCTTCCATATGTTAAAAAAAAAAAGAAAATCAATAAAAGCTAGGGGAAGTAAAAACTAAATTGGGGTACTTCTAAAAAGAGAAAGAAAAACTCACAGCATATATGAATATTAATTGTAAGATCCCCAAGGAATAACGCAGTTGGATGAAAAATATTTAAGGTAACCATGAAAGCAACAAAGTGAACAACTTCTGAGTAGATGAAATCAAAGGAACGTGAAAAGCCAGGTGTAAAAGTCAAGCTCACAGGTGGCCAAAACCAGCAATCTCAAATTCGAGGCCAGCTTGGGAAACTTAGTAAGACTCTGTCTCAAAATAAAAAGTACTAGGATTTAACTAAGTGCGAAAGTCCTGGGTTCAATATCCAGTGTTATAAAACAAATACAAAACAAACAAAAACAAATAGCGGGTATGAGAGAAAGCAACCGACACTGAAGACAGAAAAAGGTCTTAAATATTATCAGAGTCTCTGAAGATGTTAAGTAAAACAATGCATCTGCGTAATACTTATTTTTGAATTCTAAAAATTGTTCTGTAAAGAACAAATAGATTTTAATCTACCTATTCATGCCTTATTGAGCACCAGGTCAAACTTAGCTGCAGTGTTGTGGGGAGGTATACTATAATAAATATATTTGGCTTTCATAATAAAAGGGAAAAACCCCTTATGACTTGCAAAGTCTCCCAATCAAAAAATTAAAAACTAATAGAAATAGAATAGCATAAAATTCATCATACACTGCCAAACCATATTCAATGCAAGACACCAACAAGGCAAAGTTTAAAACACACATACACACGCTTAAAAAAAAGCAGGCAACACAAAAATGACCTGAGGTATTCCACCAAATATCAATGCAATCAGCTGTATTAAACATGCAAGAGCTCTGAGACTGATGGACACGGGATCTGTTCTCAGGTAATCTATTATAATATGAAATTCCTCCAACTAATTGATGACTGGAAATACTAGTAGAGGATGAAATACATAGATAGCGATATTTGCAGATGTAAGATTAAATCAAAGGTAGAGTGTTGGTTCAATTTCTTTGAGAAGTAAATACCAAAATCAGTTATGGAATTGGGGTTTAGGGGAGGACCCATGATGAAGGATAAATTGGAAGGATGTAAAGACAGGAATAGTTTCTGGACAATAGCTTTGGTTTACAACAAATGGTTTATGTCCAACAAAGTGCTGACTGATAAGGAGTTCTTAAGTCACGTTTCCCCAATGAACGTCTACCTCTCTCCACCGATAATGGTCCCCAGAAGAAAACACTGCAACAGGAAAACTCTGAGGAAGACCCACCAGAGCAGGAGGTAGAGCCATCAGTTAATAATGCTTCCTCCCCCAGGGCATACTTGCCTACATTAAGAAAAGCCTAGCAGATTAGTGAAATACAGTCCAGGGTGCTTTTATGGGGTGGCTCCAGAGATGATGGGCGTGCAAGGCAGCAAAGTGAGGAACAAAGACCCATCCTGGTCATGGTGGCATCAACCCATAGGCCTGGTGGAATAAAGGGGAAAGGGTAGTTGTGTTGGGTTTTTCTTTTGTTGTTGTTGTTTATTTTAAAAATAAAAGAACACATATTAACAAACAGACATCCATTTACAAAATAGTCTGAGAACAATACAAACAATACAGAGTTACAAAGTGGTAGGAAATTAACAATGGTTGTTGTATTACGTATTGATACCTTCAAAGTCGTTTCTCGGGAAAACAAATAGAGACATGCAATAATGATCAAACCAGTAATCATTAACTGTTCCTTTCAGTAAGACAACGGAAGACAGTAGTACCAATGTTACCTATGCTATATATAGATACATCCATAATTTCCCCATCTTTCCCTTCTCCTTTCCCACACATCAGTTGCCCACTACTTTTGAGCATTTCCCTTTCATTTCACGATGTCTATCATATGTCCTAGTTTCTGTTTACACTTTCAGGCTCTTACACTAATGAGACAATACACTGCTTACACATGCAGGTCTGATTTATTTCACTTATGAGTATGGTCTCTAGTTGTGACCATTTATGTATAAAAGCCTTGAGTTTATCTTTATAGCTGAGTAATACTCTATTATACAAAAGTACCACTTTTTTTGTCCAATCCTAAATGGATGGACATGTGTTGCTTCTACAATTTAGCAATTACAAATTGTGCCTCTATGAACATGGGTGTACATATATTGCTGTGATATGATCTTTGCAGATCTTCTGGGAAAATACCCAGAAGGGGAATAGCTCTATTGAATGGGACCTGCTGAGGAATCTCCAAACTGATTTCCACAGTGGTTTCACCAATCTGAATTCCTACCAGCAGTGGAAAAGAGTTCCTATTTCTCCACAGCCTCACCAGCATTTGTTATTGGTTGATTTCTTAATGGTAGCCATTCTTACTGGGGTAAGGTGAAATCTCAGCTTTGCTGAGATTGCATTTTTCAAATGACTAATGATGTTGAACATTTTTTCATGTATTTATTTGCCATTTGTATTTCTTTATCTGAGAAGTGTCTATTCCTCTCAGATGCCCATTTTTGGATTGGGTCTTTGAATTTGGAGGGTGTTGATGTGTTTTAATTCTTTATATGTTCTAGATAGAAGACCTTTGTCCGAGGGACAGTCAGCTACAAATTTTCCCCAATTTGTGGGTTTTCTTTTTACTCTACTGGTGACTTCTTTCATTGTACAGAAACTTTTCAGTAGGATGAGATCCCAGGTGCTGAAGGGACCAAACAAACTCAGTGGAAGAACGAGAGCCTCTTTAACGAATGGTGCTGGAAAAATTGGTTTGCCACCTGCAAAAGACTGAAAATAGACCCAAGCCTATCACCATGCATCAAACTCAAGTCAAAGTGGATCACAGATTTCAATGTTAAAACAGAAACACTAAATCTATTGGAAGAGAAAGTAGGTAAAAACCTTGAAGACACAGGGGCAGGCAGAGAGTTCATGAACACAAATGAAACTGCTCATGTATTGGGTTTTTCAACAGCTCCAGTTCTTTTGAGCCATTTGGCTTTTCCTCCCTAGGCCTTTAAAGTGCAATGTTCAGTTTTTTCAGCTTTCAATGCAGACTTATCTCAGCAGCTCCACAGTGAGCTCCACTTGTGGCTGAGGCTTCGTTCTTTATACGTGTTTCATGGTCTCTTTCTTGGGCTGAGAAATGACTGGATCCTGTGGCTGTTCAGCACCTAGAAGGACACTGTAGAGGCTCCCACCTCTGAGTACAGGCCTACCTGAGAAATCCCCTGGCATAATTATACATATATTTTCTATTGACTCTATTCATCTAGAGAACCCTAACCACAACTGCTGTGATCAGCCTTTCAAATATCACCTAAAACATGTTATGTTCAAATCCCTACAAGCTATTAATATGATGGTATGAAAATGGAAGAGACACTCCAGAGAAGATTATAGGAAAATTTAGGTGGGGGAAACTCCTGCCTACCAGATGTAAAACAATAGTGAGAGTGTAGACTTTAAAGCAAATGCATAATCAGTGATCATGTTAATGGTAAAACGTAGCAGTAGTCAAAATTATAGAAAAAAGAATTAGAGCTGAATTAAGAGATCATCTGTACACAAGATATATAGACAGTGTGCTACTTTTGAGTTGCTGTGACAAATAGGAAAAAGTATTTAGAGAAAGAAAGACTTATTGCAGCTCACATTTTTGGAGGTTTAGTCCATGGTCAGCTGGCTTGATTGCTTTTAGACCTGTGATGAGGTAGAAATATCATGGGTAGAGGGTAACAAAAAATATTGCCACCTCAGGGCACCCAGGGAGCAGAGACACAGGAAAAGCTAGACAGGCAGGAAAGAGCCTGGAGAAAATAACCATCAGCAGCATAGTTCAGTGACCTTCCTGTCTCCCCACACCCCACTCAACTAAAAATTCATAAATGGATGAAACCTTCTAGTCCAGGGACCTCTCTCCAGGGCACATCTGCTATGGTTAATACATTGTGTCAACTGGGGGGGTCTAGAGGTTTGTCTGAGTGACTCAGAAGGAAGCCAGGATACTTACTTTGGATATATCCTGAGCCCGTGGAAGAAGAGGGCATGGAGATTGTGTGAGAGCTACACGTGCCCTGGGTGCGGGTAGCCTGTTTACAGTGTAAGAGAAGGAAAGAGGCTGCTGGCCACCCTTCCTCCCGTTTGCTCTTGTGATTTTTGCTGTGCTCTGCTGTCATGAACGTTTGCCCTCTGCCATGTGGCACTCTGCCTCAGAACCAGCCAAGTGTGGACTGAAACCTCCACAAACTGTGAGCTAAATAAACCTTTCCTTCTTTCATTTTGGGCATTGGGCATTTTGTCTCAGCAACGAGAGAAAAGCAACCAAGACACCATCTCTGAACACTTCTGTATTGGAGATCAAGCCCTCAATATGTAAGTTTTTGGACAATGGTCCATATGTAAACTCTAACAGATGAGGTAAATGTAAATGAACACAAAATGATAGCGCAGACACTGGCCAATAGCAAACTACATTGCCTTGCTGATATCAGTGTGAGTAGTTCTTAAGCATACAATCATTTCAGAAGGAAAATATTTTAAAAAATGAAAAAATTTAAAAAATGGAAAAAATTTAAATTTAAAAAAGGAAAAATTTTTTAAAATGTTGCTCAAGGAGAGGAAAGTTTAAAATTGTATTTAAGAATAAAATAAAGAGAAAAATAAAAAATTTCAAAAACTAAAATTAGAAGTTGGGAAATCCACAATAATAAAAAGAAATATCAGCCCATTTCTGAGTAACATACATAGCAACACAATGTACAGAGTATGGATCATTTGGTTCACGTGGTGGAACCAACATGTACAATATGCTGTCCCTAACTACCACAGTACAAACAGTATTTCCAATCACACATAGAATATTTATCAACCTTGGAGACTTGGGGACCAAAATAATGTAATCTCTCCACAACCTGAAAGCTTGAAGGTCAAGGTGTCAGCAGGGTCATACCCCCCAGAACGAATGAAAGATGGATATCTCCAGGCCTTTCTTACAGCTTCTGTGAGCTCCTTGTCTGACATTAGCAGAACACGAGTCTCAGATGCTCTTCTTGTGCACCTCTCTCTGTGCCCAACATTTGTTATGACACAAGTCTTACTGTCTTGCTGGATTAGGGCCCCATTGTACTTCAAAATGACTGCATCTCAATGCACTTAATTATATCTGCTAAGGGATGTTTGTATGTCAGTTCCTAGGTGCATGTTTTAAGGAAATTTGTGTTAATGATATTTCCTGAATGTGCATGCAAAGAGAAAAAAATACTGGGAATATATTATACTATACAGAAATAGAGGGGAAATGGCTATACTGGATCGCATCATCATGAGAATGGAAGAGGACAGGAAAGAAGATAAGGAGCAGAAAAGGTTCAACATATAACGGTTAGAAGTTTTTCAAAATTAATGGAAGACATCAAACAAATGTTAAGAAAGCTAGAGAGCACTAAGTAGGTGATTATATATATATATATATATATATATATATAAAACTAGAATTAGTCATTTCATTTTTAAACTGCAGAAAAACAAACACCATAACAAATCTTTTTGAAGAACCAGAATAGGAGAAAGCAACCTTTTCCTATAGCGGAAAAATGATAAAATTCACAGGAACTGTCCTATCAAAATGATATAAGCAAGAAGAGGGTATTGTAAAATATTTAAACTTTGAAAGAGAAATAGTCAATCTAGAATTCTGGATTTAATCTCCAAAAGTGAAAGAGAAATGCTTTCTCAGACAAACAAAATCTGAGGAAAGGGATTTTGAACAGGACTGTGATGAAAAGTTCCTAAAGTTCTTTAAAGAAAAAAAAGTATCCAATCTATGTAATAAGATGGAGAACACTAGACAATATAGAAATAAATGAAAAATAAAGAACTTTGTTAAAGCGGGACCTTTATCCAGAGACAAAGGCAGACTCGAGCCAACACGTGGGCTGCACAGAGTTTCACTGATCACCTCCCAGCTCTGTGACTGGGAACTTTCTCCAGCGAGCTGAGACACCACACGAGCAGCGCAACCCTTCGCCTCTGGCAAGGTCTACACCTGGGTTTTGCTCCACATCTTAGAGTTAGGAAGAAACTCCAACTGGGAAGGCCTGTCCCTTCTGGTGGTTGACACCTGCAGTATGGAATCAGCCTCAGGCTCTGGGGTCCTCAAGATTTGGAGGAGAGCCCTGCTCCCCCAATCAGCTGCCTGAGGAACATGAAACAGAAGCCACTGCCTAACAACCATAGGCTTCAAGGCTGAGACCCACACACTTCCCGTCCACACACTGGACACCCTGGTACCAAAGCCCAGCACTCTTCCACTATAGCAGGTGTGGTCTGAGCCATGCACTCCAGCAGTTGCCTGGGGTCCCTGGGCCCAGTGGTCCATGGTCTGCTACCACTCTGGGTTTAGTTTGACATCCAGGTAAACTAGGGTCCCTAGAGTCCTTACTGAGCTGCCTGCATACTCAGTAGCTCAACACCAGTCATCTGACATTCAAAATGACAAGACCAAGGGACAAAATGCAGTCTGAGAATACAGCTCCAAACAGAACAAGTACAGGACACAATGACATAGGAGAACTAGGAAAACACATAACTAAAATTTCTAAAATGATCACATCAGAAGTAAAGAAACAACTCCATCAAGCCATAGAAGAGATTAAACCTGAAATAATCTCTCAGGCAAAAAATGAAATGAAAATAATAATGGAAGAAATGTTTCACACATACACAGAAGAGATAAGAAACTAGAAGATCAAAGGCAACAAATGGAAGTGTTAAATGAGCAATTCAAGAATGAATTAGAACACATGAAACAGTCTCAAAGACATTTCCAGGAAATGAAAACTGCCATTGAAAGCTTGTAAAACCACTTGAATGAATCCAAAGATAGAATTTCAGATCTTGAAGACAGCATGAAAGCTAACGACCGTGAAAGGAACGATCTCTTAAAGTGAACAAGGAACCACAAGAAATCAATCCAACAGGTGCAAGATGAAGCAAAGAGAAATAATGTGCGAGTAATAGGAATCAGTGAAACAGTAGGAGGCAACACAAATGACATAAAAAGAATATTTGGAGAAATAATAGCAGAAAATTTCCCAAGAATGGTAAAAGAAACTGATGTGCAGGTAAATGAAGCATATAGAACTCCAATGAGCTATATCCCAAGTAAAACCAACCCAGGTATATAACAGTCAAAATCCCAGATATGCAGCAAAAGAACACAATATTAAAAGCTACTAGAGAAAAGAAATAGATCACCTATAAAAGAAAGCCCATCCAAATCACAGCAGACTTCTGAACAGAAACCATGAAATCAAGAAGAACTTGGAGTGAGATATTACAGATTCTCAGACAAAACAGCTTCCAACCCAGACTGATGTATCCTGCAAAACTATCCTTCAAATTCAATGGAGAAATAAAATATTTCCATGACAAAGAACAACTGAATAACTTCATGAGTGCCAAACCAACATTACAAAAAGTACTGAAAGATATTCTAGACAGAGAAAAAAGTGACCACAATCCCAAGAACAACAATAGGAAGGAACCCTTAAGCAGAACAAGCAATTAAACAGCAAAAGTAGGAAAGCAACATCAAGTAAACAGCATGACAAGAATAAGACAACGTGTAACACTTATAACCATCAATGTAAATGGCCTCAATTCACCAGTCAAAAGAAACAGACTGGCAAAGTGGATTAAGAAACAAAATCGAACAATATGCTGTATACAGGAAACACATTTTACTCAAATGGAAATCCATAGACTTAAAGTCAAAGGTTGGAAAACAATCCTCCATGCAACAGGTTCCCAGAAAAAAGCAGGGATAGCTGTTATGTTTACAGACAACATAAACTTCAAACTGATAATAATAAAAACAGATGAAGAAGGCCACTATATACTAGGTAGGAGAAAATTGCAAGAAGAGATAACAATTCTAAACATGTATGCACCAAATACTGGAGCAACAAACTATGTAAGGCAAACCTTAATGGACATAAAAAACCAAATAACCAATAACACTATTGTAATAGAGGATCTAAATACCCCTTTGATGCAAAGAGACAGGTCAAATGAACTAAAACTCAGCAAAGATATAACAGATCTGAACCAAATGTGTGAACAAATGGACTTAGTAGATGTTTACAGAGTGTTCCACCCCACACCAGAACACAAATTTTTCTCAGCTGCACATGGGACTTTCTCTAAAATAGACCACATTCTAGCTCACAGAGCATACCTACTTAAATGCAAAAGGACTGAAATTATCCCATGCATATTATCTGACCACAGTGCAATGAAATTGGAAATTAATGACAAAGGGAATTCCAAAAACTGCATAAACACTTGAAAACTAGACATCAACCTTCTGAACAACTGATGGGTCACAGAAGAAATTAAAGAATAAATTGAAAAATACCTACAAACAAATGAAAATACAACTACAACTTATAGGAATCTGTAGTATGCAGTGAAAGCAGTCCTCAGAGGGAAAATTAGAGCAATGAACTCACACATGAAGAAAACAGAAAGAGAACAAATAAATAGCCTAATGTTGCACCTCAAACTTTTAGAAAAAGAAGAACAAGTCAAGCCGAAAGCCCCAAAAAGGGAGGAGACTATAAAACTTAGGGCAGAAATTAATGCAATTGAGACAAAGAAAACTCTACAAAAAATAAGTGAATTAAAGAGTTGGTTTTTTGAAAGAGTAAATAAAATTGATAAACCTCTAGCCAATTGTTATGGTTGATACATTGTGTCAACTTGGGGAGTCTAGAGGTTTAGCTGAGTGAGTCAGCAGGAAGCCAAGGTGCTTACTTTGTACACATCCGGAGGCTGTGGAAGAGGAAGGAATGGAGATTGTGTGAGACGTTCACATCCCCTGGATGGGGGTAGCCTGTTTACAATGTAAGGGAAAAGAAGAGGCTGCTTACAGCCATTTCTCCCTTTTGCTGGTTGTGTTTTGCTGTGCTCTGCTTCCCTGAACAGTTTACCCTCTGCTATGTGCCACTCTGCCTCAGAACCAGCCAAGTATGGACTGAAACCTCCACGAACTGTAAGCTAAATAAACCTTTCCTTCCTTCATTTTGGGCATTGGGTATTTTGTCTCAACGACCAGAGAAAACTAACCAAGACACCAATCTTATCAAAAAAAGAAAGAACTCAAATTCATGCAATAAGGAATGAAAAGGATAAAATCACTACAGATCCTACAGAAATTCAAAAGATGATTAATACCTACTTTGACAATCTTTACTCCTGTAGGATAGAAAACCCAGAAGAAATTGACAGATTCCTAGAAATGTACGAATTACCAAAGTTGAACCAGGAAGACATAATAAACCTGAAAAAACCAATATCAATTAATGAGATTGAAAATGTCATACAAAACTTACCGACAAAGAAAAGCCCAGGCCAGATGGATTCATAGCAGAATTTTATAAAACATTCAGTGAAGATTTAATGCCAGCACTCCTCAAACTCTTCATTGAAATTGAAAAGGAAGCAATTCTCCCTAACTCATTTCTGGAGGCAAGTATTATACAAAAACCAGAGAAGGACCCAACCAAGAAAGACAACTACAAGCCAATCTCCCCAATCAACATAGATACAAAGATACTCAATAAAATACTTGCAAGTAGACTGCAGTGAATCATAAGGAAAATTGTACACCATGACCAGGTTGGATTTATTCCAGGAATGTAAAGATGGTTCAATATTTGCAAATCAATTAATGTAATATACCATATCAATAGAGCCAAAGACAAAAACTACATGATCATCTCAATAGATGCAGAAAAAGCTTTCCAATAAGTTCAACATGAATGCATGTTAAAAACTCTAGAAAAAATAGGAATAGATGGCTTCTACATCAATTTAATCAAAGCCATCTATGACAAGCCAACAGCCTACATCATACTAAATGGACAAAAACGGAAAGCTTTCACTTTAAAGACAGGAGCAAGACAAGGATGTCCACTGTCACCACTACTATTCAACACAGTTCTAGAAGCATTAGCCAGAGCAATTAGACAAGAGAGAGACATAAAATGAATAAGGATGGGAAAGGAAGAAGTAAAACTATCACTATTTGCAGATGACATGATACTTTACATGGAAGACCCCAAAAACTCCACAAGAAGACTCCTTCAATTAATTGACAAATTCAGCAGAGTAGCTGGATACAAAGTCAACACCCAAAAATCAATAGCATTCCTATACACAAACAACAAACAAACTGAGAGAGAAATTAAGGAAACCATACCTTTTACAATAGCATCCAAGAAAATGAAATATTTAGGAATCAACCTAACAAAAGAGGTAAAAGATCTATTTAATGAAGACTACAGTACTCTGAAAAAAGAGATGGAAGTGATGGAAGTGGATTTCAATAAATAGAAAAACATTCCCTGCTCATGCTTAGGAAGAACCAACATTGTCAAAATGACCATACTACCAAAATTATTGTACAGATTCAATGCAATTCCCATTAAACTACCATCAACATACCTCACAGATCTAGAGAAAACATGCCTTAAATTCATCTGGAACCAGAAGAGACCCAGAATAGCAAAAGCAATTCTGGGCCACAAGGACAAGTCAGGTGGAGTCACAATCCCTGACCTGAAATTATACTACAAAGCTGCTGTAATAAAATCAACCCAGTACTGGCTAAAAAACACACCTGAGGATCAATGGAACAAACTGGAAGATTCAGCCACAATGAAAAACCCACTCACTCACCTAATATTTGACAAAAGGGCCAAACAAGCCCACTGGAAGAAAGATAGCCTCTTCAATAAATGGCGCTGGAAAAATTGGCTTGCCACTTGCCGAAGACTAAAAATAGACCCAAGTCTATCACCATGCACCAAACTCAAGTCAAAATGGATCACAGATCTCAATATTAAAACAGAAACACTGAGTCTATTGGAAGGGAAGGTAGGTAAAAATCTTAAAGACATAGGAGCAGGCAGAGAGTTCATGAACAAAAATCAAACTTCAAGGGAAATACTTCAAAGAATCAATAACTGGGACGTCATCTTACTGAAAAGTTTTTGCACATCTAAAGAAATCACCAGCAGAGTAAAAAGAAAACCCACAGATTGGGAAAAAATCCTAACTGGCTGTCCCTCGGACAAAGGCTTTCTATCTAGAACATTAAAAAACATGAACCTATCCAAATTCAAAGACCCAATCCAGAAATGGGCATCTGAGATGAATACACACTTCCCAGATAAAGAAATACAAATGGCAAATAAATATATGAGAAAATGTTCTACATCTTTAGTTATTCGAGAAATGCAAATGAAAACACATTGAGATTTCATCTCATTCCAGTAAGATTGGCTAGCATCAAGAAATCATCCAATAACAAATGCTGACGAGGATGTGGAGAAATAGGAACTTTCCTGCACTGCTGGTGGGAATGCAGACTGGTGAAACCACTGTGGAGATTGGTGTGGAGATTAGTTTGGAGATTCCTCAGCAAACTAGGTCTAGAGGTCCCATTCAACCCAGCTATTCCCTTTCTGGGTATTTTCCCAGAAGATCTGAAAACATCATATCACCGTGATATATGTGCACCCATGTTTATAGCAGCAGAATTTGTAATAGCTGAATCGTGGAAGCAACCCAAATGTCCATCCACAGAGGACTGGATTAAAAAGCTGTGGCATTTTTACACAATGGAATATTATTCAGATGTAAAGAGGGACAATCTGGGAGCTTTTATAGGTAAATGGTCACAATTAGAGACCATACTCGTAAGTGAGGTAAATCGGATGTGCATGTGCAAACAGCATATAGTATCATTAGTGTAAGAACCTGGAGGTGAGAATATAGATCAGAAGGTATGAGGGAAGACTGCTCAAAGGTAGAGAGCGGTCAGGATGAAGGGAAGGGGGGGAGGAATAGGGGGATGGCTGTGTAGGTATGTACGTATGTGTGGGATAGCTGACGTGGTTGCACTATTGTCTCATGTCATTTTGATGTGGGGAACAATCGATGATTAGTTGTTTGATCAATCTTGTATGTCTGTTTGCATTGTCCTGAGAATACACTTTGAAGTTGTCAACGTGTAATACAACAACCATTGTTGATCCCCTGACACCTTGTCTGTAGCTTGGTTTTTGTACTGTTCTTGTGCTACTGTGTGAATATTTGTTGGTGTTTTTGTTCTTTTACTTTAAAATAAATAAATAAATAAAATAAACAACTTTGTTTTTCTTGTTGAGAGTTAATCTGACAGGTAATTATCTATTTGAAAAATAATACCAACAATGTATTGGATGAATAATGGATATTGTAATACAGCATTGACAAGAATGACTTCAGTAAGAGACATTAGCATTGAATTCGGGATACTCTGGTTTAAGGTATTTGGTATTGTTTTACTGTGGTTTAAGGCTCTACCAAAAAGGCAATACATTATTTTGAAAGTAGACTTATACTAGTTTAAATGTCTATCACAAACTCAAACACAACTACCTTTTGTTTTAATATAATAAATATTCCAAAATAGAAAAGAAAAATGTAATAATTTAAAATAATAGACAGAAATGGCAGAAAAGCAGAGGAATATTTTAAAAAAGAAGCAAAGAATACATACAATGAATAAAAATAGATGAAAATGTGGTAGATATTAAGCCAACTAGATTAATGATGGTATCAGTGGATAGTACAAATGCAATACACTAAAAAAAAGATATACATTCACAAAGTGGGTCAAAAAAATCAACAAAATTGTGTTACATGCAAGAAATAAATATAAACACAAGTAAATTAAAACTATATCAAGGAAAACTGAATTGTGTTACGGAGACTGGCTGCAGTGGTCTCAGACCATGAGTCCACCTGAGCAGTTAGCCTCCCAGCCCCATGAGGTCCTTGGAACTACTGTGCTGTGCTCGTCTTGACAGGCTATGTGCTCAGGGTGTGACACAGCATGGTGACACTGGTTAGAACAGGACTAGACAACCTATTCCTCTGCCAGCCCAAGACCCTGTATCACGGCAAGTTTAGCTCCTAGGGATAGAAAAGGAGATAGAGGGACACCAAGTTGTGCCTGCAGAGCCTGCGGCTGGCTCATCCATGGTGATGCTGTTCAGAACTAGGCAGGACTCAGTGGTACCTATCACAGGTCAATGACTTCAGATAAGGCATCTGGGTCACCCCTGTCCAAGAAAACCCTGCTGGGACAGGACACCTTTCGTGAGTAACTTCTCAGTTCATGGTGTGCAACCCAGCCACTATGCTTTAGGACACGTCTTAGCCTACGACTTGTCTCTCACGCTAAGGCAACACAGCAACAACACACCAGCAGCAGATTCATGCCAAACCTAGACTGAGGAATCATTTAGTGCCAAAATAGCTGAAAGAACTGTAGGCTCAGAAAAAATAAGCAGCCTGTGTGGAATTTCTGGAACGTCAAGAACACAACCAGATGACAAAGACTGCCATAGATGTCCACTCCTTCAGTTTACCAAAGATGTTGTACACCAAGAACCCAAGAACTTTCTGGAAATCATGAGCTCACTTAATGTTCTAGAGTACCAGGATTGACCAGGTAGTCATGAGTGTAAGAGAGCTCCAGAGACACAACTGGAGACAGATGTTTTAAAGAAATGACTCAGTCATTCAACAGACAGTGAAGTAATTTTTAAAATGAAATAGAAATATTTGAACTGGAAAATATACTGAGTAATGTTAAAAATAGAAGTTGTCTACAGTACTGTAGATAAAAAAGAAGATTAGAGAACTCAAAAAAATCATTTGAAAAGACACAGTCCAAGCAGAAAAACAGACGAAAATACAGGAATTTTTTTAAAAGTTTATGAGAACTTTGGGGCAAAATTTGAAAGGAAAATATTGCCAAAAGGATAGGAGGTTTGATCAAAGAAATAATAGAATATTTCTAAGAAAAGGATACAAATACCCAGGTACAGGAAATCAAAGGTCACCAGTCAAATTCATCTCATTGAAATGCATCAAAAATATATTATAAGGCTGGGGATGTAGCTTAGTGGCACAGCACCTGCTCGGCAAGTGCAAGGCCCTGAATTCAATTCCTAATACCAAAAAAAAAAAATTATACTCACGCTGGGAAAGATGTAAGGTGAACAAAAGATTCTCAAAGCAGCCAGCAAATAGAAATAAGTACCACCTGGGAATGATCCACTTTCCTGAACTGGAGACTTTTTAGCAGAAACTTTAGGGCCGGCAGAGAGTACTGTGAGATTTTCACATTACTGCAAGACTGGAGGCTCTGAACCAGAACTTCTATACCCAACACACTACCCTTAAGAAATAAAGGCAAGGTGAAGTTATTTCCAGGCAGATGAAAGCAGAAGGAGTATATCTCCATCAGGACTGTCCTACAAAAGATGTTAGTAACAAAAAAGAAAAACCCATGCAAAAAGAAAAATATGTTAATGAGTAAGAAGAAAAAGGAAATATCAGAAGATACAAATCAGTGGTGTGAATATCTATATAAATTCAGAAATCTCTAGTATTGTAAACATGGTACATAAGCCATTCACATGTTTCATTTTAAAATTTAAAGATAAAACAATTGAAAGAGTAACGAATATATTACTGTATTTTGTATTCATTAATATATAAGAGATAGATGATAAAAATATTAAATGGGCATCAAATTTCAAAATGAGAGAAGTGGATCACATGAATTTTTATTAGTACATTTTCTCTAATTATAGATTCTTTTCTTATCTTCACAATCAGGTTGCTATCATTCCAAAATACTTTGCTATAATCAAAATATATTTTCAATAAGCTTCATGGTCACTGGAATGCAAACATCTATATTAAACAAAGCAAATATAATAAACAAAAATAAAAACAGTACTAGAGTAATTCATGAATCAAAATGAAACACTACAACAAAGGGAGAACTAAAAGAACTACAATATAAATTGAAAACAAATTACATAATGTTTATAGGAAGAACTTACTTAGCAATAATGTTATTGATTGTTAATATATTAAATTTTCTGATTACAGATATAGGATGCTTAGCTGGGGCTATAGCTTAGCAGTACAAGCCCCTGCTTAGCAAGCTCAAGATCCTGAGTTTAATTCCTGGTGCCAAAACAAGGAAAAAAAGACATAGGATGATTGCATGTATAAAGAAAACAAGATTCAGCTATTTCTTACAAGAAACTCACTTCACATCCAAGTACATAGAATAAAAGTAAAATGATGGCATAAGATACTGAGTCCAACAGAAAGCAGGAGAAGGCGTACTTAGGTAAAACCAACATTAAGTCAATCAGGAAAAGGGGACAAGGTGGATTATTACATAATGATAAGGAATCAAATTCAGCAAGAGGAAATAACCATTCTAAAATAGGTGTGCATCCAATTTTGGAATGCCCAAAAGTATAAAGCAAATACTTACAAACCCAAGAGGGAGATGCATATAGGGAAAAACAGCACAACACTTTCAGCAATGAACAGATCATACAGTCTAAAAATTGACCAATAGAATTCGACGATAGAGTTTTAAAATTTTAACATTTATGCTTGACTCTACCATCGTTTTCAATAGTTTTTCTTTTATTAATATATAAATATTGCAACATCTTAAAAACATTTTTACTTCACACAAATTATAAATTTGATGGCTGCTTTCACATTTTCTTCATTACAGTGTAAGACAGAAGTTTTAAAGGCAGCTATTTTACCCCTTCTGTTTGCTTTTCCAATTTTCAAAAATCTTGTGAAAAGAATGCTGTCATTTTTTAAAATCTTTCATTTATTTTCTATTGTTCAACATTCTGGAGAAGAGTAAACATATTTTTCTGAACAATATGTCATTCCAGTTCAGCCTTCTTTGACATTTCATTGGTTTTTCCCGTTGTGTTTTGAATGATGTTACAATTATTATGCTATTTGTATTAATCTTCCTTTCCACTTGTTTAGAATGATATTCAAATAGCATCAAAATAAGGGAAATATGTGCTGCCAGGTATCTTTAAAATCTTAATCTTTTGAAGTTAACTTTCATTCAAAAGGAAATGGAAACTGAAAGTCTTGCATTTCACTTTTTATAAGTTGGTAAGCTTGTACATTTCCAGACTATTGAATTATTACCTTTTAAAATGATTATGTTTTTTAAAGTTTCTTAAGGAAGAGTTAGCTGAAACTGTTTTTTGAAATGTATTAACTTTAGCACTATAAAATTACAGCATGTGTATATAAAATTATATATATATTATATATAATTATATTTATAAAACGTATATATGTTATGATTGTAGTGTGTTACTTTAACTTTTATCTTTTCCTAAATACTAGGGTTTAAAATTTTTTAATTATAGATTAACTATGCTTTACTCATAATTCCAATGATCATACTATTTAGAACAAAAGTAACTTTATTCAAATTTTGTATAACATACTTCAGTGTACATTATTCAAATAGCTTTTTGGTTCCTTCAGATTTATTTTTTTAGTAAACAGTATCATATATTCATCCATTTACTAATCCAGTACTGCAACTACTAGATTGTTTAATGTTGAATGTTCAAAATTAAATGAGAGAGCTTTCTCTTTGAAGATGGGATTTCAGGAACACCTTCCCTTCCAGAGGCATCTGCCTGTACAAGACTAGGACACGGAATGGATAGGGGTCATAGGAAAGGGTCAGGTTTTAGAGATGCTTCAGTGGAACATGGTAGAGTACTGTAGCCTGTACTCTGGGTTTCAGTGCAGAGAGTAATATGGTCAGAATGAGCTCAGTCTGTTATTTGGCTTATGAATGTGTTGCTGTTGGAAGTGGACTTTTAGCACTGAGGTAACACACGATAGTGTCAGAAGCAGTCAGGGATGACAGAAGTGTGGAGAAAGGCGTACAGTTGAAGCAGTGGTGACTTTGAAGAACAGTACTAAGAATAAAAATCTACATAACACAGGATGATTTTAGACTCAGAACATTCAAATTAGTTCCAAAGACTATTACTGCCTTTCCTGCAAATAATGCAGAAATATTACAAAAATTTGGAATTCTGTAGGAAAAAAAGGTATTAAGGAAAAGTTGACTGATTTGTTCACTCAGTAAATAGGATGAATTCAGCGCTTATGGTATGCTTACAAATTTAGAGTCTATTCTTAGTGTAATGTCTTAATCTAAAGAGTAGGTATAAAACATTCCCACAGTTAACACAGGTAAAGTCCATGCAGACATATCTTCTGACTCTTAAACTTTAAGATTTAAAGATCTTTGCCTTGAATTTATACTATAAACTGCACATGTTCAACAAAGGCTGATTAGACATAAGTATATTTTGTCCTTAAATCATTTTAGATAACAAACATTTGCCTCTTGAGTTAAATTGTCCTTCGTTTTTGTTCCTTACCCTTATGCTGTGAATAAATAGTGGACTGCAATACAACAGAACAACATACAAAAATAAAAACCCAATTAACACAAATTTTCCCAAGTATTCTACTCAACACCTAAACTACTGCGAAAATGCCCAAATCAGTACCGATTTACTGAAGTAAAAGACCAAAGTGTTCATTACACACTCTCTTCTTAGATTCTGAATCCAACTGACATCTATTCCTTTAAGCATCTATAGATTCTTTACAAAATGTTTTTCTAAAACTCAGTGTGCAAAGCACTTCTTTTTTATACTTTGCTTCTTTGCAGTCATTTAAACCACATGGCAAATACTGTTTCTGAGGATCAAAAGGTAAAATTTTTTCCTAACATTTTACAAATAAGTGAAAATGATAACTTTTTTTTGAATTTTTAATATTTATTTATAACAACAGCATCAAAATTTTCAACATCAGCTATTTTGGGGGGTACCAAATCTAAAATAGAACAACACAAATACATTCTTACAAGAACTACAGTGAAAATGCCAAAAGCACTTTACAAAAAAATCATCTTCAATTATCGTGCCTCAGGCAGTCTGCTCACGTGACAATGGCATGTTCCATACACACATATCCTTTGCACTGACAGCACATTTCTTTTGCTTTCCTGACCTTCTTATAGGATATACTTGATACCTTCCTGGTCTTGCTGTTTTGTCAGGAGATTCTTACTATATTATACAGTGTATAGCTAACAGGAACATAAATATCAATAAAATAAAGCATTACATTCTTAATATGTATTGTGCATTTAGAATAAACATCAGCATTTTCATATGTGCTGTATACTAGCTTCCAAAACCTAAAAGATAACCTGAAAAATAAAACTCCTTCCAAAATGCCTCCTCATTATATCATTCCCAAATATGGTGGACACTGCAGTGAATTTCTTTTCCAATATTACCCTTGTGCTTGTGGAGACAGTACCTCCTCTCCAGGAGCCAGTGTTAGCATTCTGGGTACTTCACTTTTTTCTCTGTGTTGTTTTCAGTTTTTCCGTATTTTCTAGCTTTCCTGTCAGCTCTTCCTTTGTTCCTGGAGCTTTATTTATCTTTTTCTTCTCTAAGTTGTGCCCCTCTCTCCCTCTCTCCTTCCCTTCTTCCCTCTTTCTTTCTTTCTTTCTTTCTTTCTTTCTTTCTTTCTTTCTTTCTTTCTTTTCTCTCTCTCTCTCTCTCTCTCTCTCTCTCTCTCTCTCTCTCTCTCTCTCTCTCTCTCTCTCTCTCTCTCTCTTCTCCCTCCCTCCCTCCCTCCCTTCCTTCCTTGTAACAGGAATTGAACCCAGGGCCTCATACTTGCCAGGAAGGTGCTGTACCACAGAGTCACATCCCCAGCCTTTTCACTCTACCAATTGATTCTTTTGCTATTTAGAAGCTTTTTTGTGTTATATAATCCCATTAGTTGATTCTTGCTATTATTATTTTTTTAAATAAAAGCACAAAAACATATTAACAAACAGACACAAACATTTTTATATCATAAGCAAAGTTGCTATTTTCATCCCCTACATATAATACATAGTGTTAAAGATTCTTTTGCACTATATTAAGGTAAAACTTATTTTTTGTCAAATTAAACTTACCATGTTAACCCAGCAACTCTTAATTATTTAATCTATCTGCATCAATAGTATTCAAATCTTTGTCTCGGCAATGTTAATATACAAGACTCTGTGAATAAGGATTATTACTGAGCACTTTAGAAAAAGAGAGTACAACACATCTACTTACAGATAACTTTGGTGAAATGTGAGATTTTTAAGGATTTCTTCTCTATTTAAAAGTACAATGCTATACTAATCCACAGACAGATTTACACACTACTATTATAAAAATGAAAGTATTTATTCTATGGATGGTGGCAATCATAGAGCAATGTTTATTTTTTAAAAGTGTCCAAGCAGACATTTCTAAATCAAACCTCAATATTTCACCTGTGTATGCCCACCAGAGTCACATTTGGATATTTTCTTAGATAGGTGCTTGGTATCAAATGCGTGTTTTGTGAACTCATAGAATTCACTCAAATTAACTTTTTTCAAATATTTTAAAAAATAAAAGCAAAAGAATTTCCTGTGATGCCTATAATAGGAAAGAGGTTGTTTGGTTCTCAAACATTTATTTATACCCAGAAGAGAATCAAAAGACATGGAGACTCTCTGAATTGTGAGTCAGGCTTAATGAATAACCCTCCATGTCCATCTACTACCCTCCTCTTCTTCCCTCCTGCTCTTCTCTTCTGGTTCCCTTGATTTCTCCAAAAAGTGACAGTTCAGTGTAAAATATCTTGAAACTAATGAGAGGAGAAAACAGGAAAACCAACTGAAAGGATGTGGCTACATTTTACTTTAATGACTACAATTCAGAGGTGAGTAACAATGTGTGACATTTAACCAGAAATATTGTTGTTACTGTAACATACGCCAAGTGCTTCAAGATACTCCTTTAGGTAAAGTGTTTAGGTAAAAATACAAAGAACAAATGAACCAAAATATTACTTTTCTTGTTCTAACACATAAACTAATATTATAATCTTGTCTTTCAGATACCTGATGCACAAATTTTTACTATTAAAATGATCCATACATTACAATCCTAACAGTAGAGGCCTTGTTTGCTCGTTTGTTTGGGTTTCTGTTTAATTTTTTTAGTGAATGTTATCCAGGTCCTTTGAATTCTTTCAGCTATTGTTACATTATTTACAAATCACTAGGAATAAAGCACAAGTTTGTGTGCTTGGAACATAAGCAATTAACAAAAAAGAGAAGAATCTCAGAAATAGTGATTAGACTTAGAAAAGACAAAGGTTATTACTGATCATTTTTTCAATAAAAATATCAATATAAACATGTCAAATACCTGTTCCAACAGATTATAGCATATTACTGATTACCTCCTTAATTAATGAGTTAAGTGATGGTTTTGTCACATGTATTTAATACTAGTCATGATTTTACTATTTTGAAATTTTACCTCAAGTAAGAGCCTGACTTTCCACAGCAATTTTTGTGAACCATAGATAAATGCCTGCAAAACTTACAAAAGAAAGAATTCTTACATTTTCATTCATTACAATAAGATGGGTTCTTTGGGCAAGGTGGAAGTCCTTGTTTATACTGGCACAAAAATTTAAATGGAGAATATGTTTCAAGTGTCTAGGCTTCCAAACAAATCTATTTTTTAAAAAGACCCAAAAGTAAGGATACACTGTTTCCTTGGTTACCTGTGCCTCTTTTGACTTTGGCTTGGAGCAATAAGATTGTACAATCTTCAGATAATGCTTTTTGCTGGTTAAACTGAAATGAAAGTATCCATACTGTTTATAGAGTTGATGGTAAATATAGCTGAACACCCACAGTGCAGTTTGCAGGATCCAGCTGGTTATTATAAGCTTTTATGAATAGTCAATAAAACTTAATAGATACCCATTTCTAGTACTTCACTCCCAGAGCCACAATCAGGTAAAAAATAATCAGCCCACTTGGAAGAGAATGTGCCATCACTTAACTGTCAACCCTGAAACAGAAGGATATTCATTAGTGCTATCATGAAAGATAAGAGAGTAACTAAAGATATGTGAGAGCTTGCGTATTGTAATAATTAAACATATCACTGTAAGTTATTTTCTGAAAATATCTGAGCCCTCACTAAATCCTCTTAAATAGTTTTTGTGATTGTATTCCATAGTTTACATTGTTTTATTCAGTTGTTTAGGTGTTTAGGAATTGGTGTAAACTAATTTGAAAAATAATTCAGTTAGGAGCTTAACAGAGACGTGTTTAATAAAATTACTTTACTGAGAGAAATTCTACATATAATCTATGTTTCCATATTAAAATATTGATTAGATAAACAATGTATTGTTTCTTTTTTCAAATTTTATTATTTTGCTGAAAGTAGAATTGATATTTTCTTTTTTTTAATATTAAAGAAAATGGTGCAAAAGTAAAAAAGAACAAAAGCAAAATACAAACACAAAGCAAAGACATCAAAAATGATACAGGGTTTCAAACCAAAGGATAGAGATCAACAGTAGTTATTATAGTACATATTGTTATCTTCAACGAAATTGCTTAGATTACCAGATGTAAGAATAGAAGATGGATCAAATCATTAAGGAAATAAAAGAATTAGAAACTAAGAAAATAGTAATTTAAAAGAATATTAGAGACAGTGCATAGTGGCACTAGGCAGGATTCTAGGAATTCACCATTGGTTGTTGTACTGCAAATTGTTGTCGTCATATAAATTGCTCAGATTACCAGATACAAGCATGCAAAATTGGTCAAAATAGTAGGAAAAAAACCCTTTTAATCATTAACTTCCCAACAAACCATCAGACACCAACAGTACAGTTATACCATATATATATATTATATATATACATATATATACACATATATATAATTTGCCTTAGTATTTTTTCTTCTTTCCCTCATCCCAGTTGCTCCTCCCTTTGAGCAGTTTCTCTCCCTTTCTTATTATCTGTTGTACATTTTGGGGTGTATTTACTCTTTCATGTTTTTACACCAAGGAGATGATGTGATGCTTACACACGTGAGTCCAATTTATTTCACTTATGCATATGGTCTGTAGTTGCATCCATTTACCTATAAAAGCCTCAAGAGTATCTTTTTTATAGCTGAGTAGTACTCCATTGTATAGAAATACCGTATCTTTTTTATCCATCCCTCATTTGATGGGCATCTGGGTTGTTTCCAAAATTTAGCTATGACAAATTGTGCTGCTATAAACATGGGTGCACATATATCGCTGTGGTATGATGTTTTTAATTCTTCTGGAAAAATACCCAGAAGGGGAATAGCTGGGTTAAGTGGGACTTCCAATCCTAGTTTTGTGAGCAATCTCCACACTGATTTCCACAGTGGTTTAAGCAATCGACAGTCCCACCAGCAGTGGAGAAGGGTTCCTTTTTACCACAGCCCCTTCAGCATTTGTCTTTGGTTGATTTCTTAATGATAGCCTTTCTTGTGGGCTGAGGTGAAATCTCAGTGCTGTTTTAATTTGCATTTCTTGAATGACTAATGATATTGAACATTTTTTCATATATTTATTCACCATTACTATTTCTTTATCTGAGAAATGTGTGTTCATCTCAGACGCCCATTTTAGGATTGGGTCTTTGAATTTTTGGGGCCTGATTTTTAAAAATTCTTTATATGTTCTAGATAGGAGTCCTTTGTCTGAAAGGCAGTTAGATACATTTTTTTCCCAATTTGTGGGTTTTCTTTTTACTCTGTTGGTGATTTCTTTTGATGTGCGGAAACTTTTCAATAAGATGAGATCCCAGTTGTTGATTCTTTGAATTATTTCCCACGCAGTTTGGTTTTTGTTCATGAACTCTTTGTCTACCCCTATGTCTTTGAGAGTTTTACCTACTTTCTCCTCCAGTGGATTTAGTGTTTCTGTTTTGATGTTTAGATATTCGATCCACTTTAACTTTAGTTTAGTGCATGGTGATAGACATGGGTCTAGCTTTAGCCTTCGGCATGTGCAGAGCCAGGTTTTCCAGCACCCTTTGTTAGAGAGGCTGTGTTTCTTCCCGTGAACATGTTTGGCTCCTTTGTCAAATCTACGAATCATGAGTTTAAAATTTGTTATTTGAAAATTCCAGTTTCCCAATTATATGTTCACTGTTTGATGAAATAAATTAGCTCCAGTTTTCTTCTCTTAAAAGTTCAACAGCTTTTGATTTTTAGAGCATATTAAAAATTGCATTATTGACTATTTCATTACATTTCACTTTGCAGAGCAACTTAGAGTAGAAATGCCAGGTCGTCCCCTCTCCTTTGAAATCCAACATCGGGAAGAGAAGTTGATATCTAAAATAATTATCATAGTAATAACTTTAAACAGGGCTTAGAAAGATGAAAATAAGATAAGTATTTTTAATTTTTTTTACCCAGAGTATTTCCTGTGAAACTGTATGTAGATAAAAATTAAATAATAACTAAAAACTTTGTCTTTGCTTGTAGTGTATGTGTATTTGCCGACAGTGGCATCAACTATTTTACCCTCAAGGCAAAGTGATCTTGCTACAATATAAGGTCTATGTTTTATCTTGTAGAATATGTACTTGTTTTGAGATATTTATAGTTTTACAAAAACTTGCAGAGAGTACAGAGAACTCTTGCGTGTCTTTCATCTGTTTTCATCCAGTAATTACACTTTGTATCATTCTCACACACTGTCTAAATCAGGAATTTGATATTAGCACAATATATGATATAGTTCTATGTTATTTTAACATGCCTAACTTTGTGTGGCCACCAATACAATAAAGAAATAGAGTTATTCCATGACTAAAAAATCCTCCCTTTTTCTGCTCTTTACATTCTCAGCCACTCAACTCTCTCCACCAGCCCTAACCCATACACACCATGCATTTGTTTTCCACCCCATTCTTTCATTTTGGAAGTGCTATTTGAATGGAATCACATACTATGTGTCCCTCTGAGATGATTTTTTTTCATGTAGCATAATGCCATTGAGATCACTCCAAACTTTTCCAAGTATCAAGACTTTATTGCTTTTTATTTCCAAGAAACATCTTATGGTGAGGACCTACCAAATTTTTTCCATTCACCTATTCAGAGAAATTTCTTTATTTCCTACCTTTGAGCTATTAAAATCATTCTTGAAATAATCATGTGTAAGTTTTTGTGAAAATACCTTTGTACTCTCTTGGGATCATAGTACAATTGACTCCCCCTTTGGTAAATGTACATTTAGTTTGCAAGAGACTATTAAGCTATATTTTATGTTTATGTATCAATTTACATTATAAATAGTACAGTATGAGCAATATCATTTCTCTGTATCACTGCCAGTATTTGGTATTGTTATGCTCTTTCTACTTTACCTGTTCAAAGAATGTCTAGCAGTGTGTTCCAGACTCTTCATTTGCATTTCCTAATTGGGAGTGATGGCGAGCATTTGTTTACGTGCTTACGTCCCCCTTGAGAGTATTTCTTCCGTGAGATCCCTCTTCATGCCTTTGTACGTGTTTTAGCTGGATTGTTTATTTAAGTTAGGTTCTGTGACTTCTATTTATATTCTAGGTCTGAGTCCTTTGTCCCAGATATGTTTTCCAAGTATTCTATTCAGTCTGTAATTTACCTTGTCACCCTCTTCATACGTCCTTTTCCAGAATTACAATTTTCATTTTCATGAAGCCAAATTTATGAAATGTTTTTCTCTATAGATGTTCTTTGTATTTCATGTTGAAAATTCTTCACCAATTCACCAAGTCCTAAGTCTGAAGGATTTTCTCTTATATTATCTTTTAAATTGTTATAGTTGTATGTAAGGTATTTTCTATAATCGCATCCGTTTTGGATAAATTATTGCATTACATTTACTAGGTAGCATTTAGCTCCAGGTTCGGCTTCAACTATAGTTATCAAAATGTTCCAACACCATGTTTTGAAGTCTGAGCTTTTGTTGGCAGCAATAATTTTGAATTATTTATTTTGTTCCATTGATCTTCTTGTATTTTCTCTGCAAATAAAACAATCTTTTTTGTCATTGCAATGCAAATCTTAAAACTAGATGGATTCTTTACACTTTATTCTCTTTCGTATTGCTTCGGTTATTCTAATCGCTTTGCCTGTCCATATAGATTTGAGAGTAATAAGGCCAGTATCTATGCAATATCTTGCTACAGTCTTTATATGAATTTTATTGTACACATATATCAATTTGGGGAGAACTGACAACTATTATAGCTCCAGTATCCCAGCCTGTGACCAGAACACATCTTTCCATCTGTTTAGCTTTTCTTTAATATTTTTCATCATTTCTACATAGTTTTCATTATTTAAATAATATGAATGTTCTGCTAGAATTATAGCTATTTTTGACCAATTGCAAACCCTATTGTCTTTTTATTTTGTGTCTCCACGTGGCTGTCGTTAATTTAGGGAATTCAGTTAGTTTTTGTATGTTATGCTGTATACTATGACTTGGTTGAAACTATGGGAAAAAAGAAAACTCTCATATACATTCAGTGGAATGTGGGTTAGAATATCTGTGATGGAAGAGTATAGATGGTTCTTAAAAACCTGGAAATAGAATGACTATATGGACCAGCAATTCAACTACCAAGGATGCATCCAAAGGTAGGAAAGTCAGCGTGCCAAAGAATTTCTGCACTTACATGTTTATACAGCACTGTTCACAATAAAGATGTGACGTCTACATAAATGCCTATAGAAAGACGAAATGATGAAGAAATTGTCCTACATATTCACCATGGAATACTATTCAGCCACAGAAAATAATAAAATTCGGTCATTTGTGGCACATAGAGGGGACCCAAGGACGTTATACTAATTAAAACAAGTCAGGCACAAATTAAAATACCAAATATTCTCCCTTGCATGTGGAAGCTAAAAAAATTAAATTCAAAGAAATAGGAAAATAATGGGCTCAATCCTCTAGAAAGGTAGGGTTAAAGAAAATGGAGTGCGGTTAATGTGCCAAGCATAGCAACTAGGAGGAGCAACTTCTAACACTCTATCACACAGCAGAGTAAGGGTGGCAGACAATCAACTGCCCACTTCAAACTAACTGTCAGAAGAGATCTGGAGTGTTCACGGTTTAAACAAATGCTAACTGATGTCACGGACACGTCCCATACTCTGTCTTAATCATTACATTTTGTACTACTGCTGTATAAAAATATCATCCTTGTGTCCATTTAAATAAAATATTTTTAAAAGAAGCATCTTAGTGCTTCGAACTGTTGAGAGTCTTTGCTTAGTTTGGGATCTTGGCAGTTTTGATATAACCAGTTATTATGGCTATTACTTCTGTTACTATTATATGGAGGATGGAATTCAGGACCTTTGCACTAAGCTACATCTACAATCTCGGTTTGTTTGTTTGTTTGTTTGTTTTTCTATTCTTTTAAATTTTGAGACAGTGTAGGCTCAAACTTGAAGGCCTCAAACTTACCTCAGCTTGACAGAGTGCTGGGACTATAGGCGTGTGCCCCCCTCACTGTGCTAAGGTAGTTTCACATGAAACTTGAATACTTCCCATACCATGCTCTACAATGCTGAATCTTACTGGGTTCTTTGTTTTTTTTTTTTTTGTTTTTTGTTTTTTTTTTATTTTAGAAACATAAAAGTACAAAAACATATTGACAAACAGACACCCATTATCATAGAAAATAGTACAATCACAACTAATCTATAGACAAGGTAATATGGTCTCAACAGTAGTTGTTGCTTTATCCATTGATATCTTCGAATTGTAGATGTATGGACCCATATACAGACATGCAAATTTAGTCAGACAGTT
>PVLD010004952.1:0-68914 GCA_004027595.1 Dinomys branickii
GGGACTTTCCCACGTCTCGCCCCGGCAGCCTGGTCCGCCCTACCACATCTCCCCCGGCATCTCAGAGAAATACGCCCAGTTTAAACTTCCCAGCCGAGGTTCTGGCATTCACGCTCACCAAGTCTGTCTCGAGCTGGTGGTGTTTATTAAGGAGGTTCGCTCCCTTGCTGCTCACCCGGTCGCCATCTTCCCCGGATCTTCTGTACTTTTGACATGACTCATAAAGACACTCAGGAAAGTGGACATCCGGAACTGCTCCAGATAGAGGCAAAGAGGATGGGCTAAGCCTGTTGGAAGGAGGGGGGGATATTTTGAAGGGAAGATTCATGGCCATCTGTCTTTTCCTGTAATAATTTTTTAATTTAAACATTCACCATATATTTTATTACTACCTCAAAGCGTCGAGAAAAATGAACAGGCCAATATCTCCAAGCATGTGTGGCGTACAGTGGCTGTTTAGATGCCACCATTAGCATGGTGACTGTTAGGGTGGTTGTTTCTATGGTTACTGTATTTGCCTCCTATGCCAAGGGTCCCTTCAGGACAGGACAGTGTCTCGCTGTCTCGCTAATACTCTAGTCCCTTTCCCCACCCAGCATATTTGCTGCCTACCCTTGTCAGTTGATAAATAAAGGGACAATCAAGAGAATATGCTCACTGCTTCCATCAGTGTTTCTTTGAGCCACTCCTCACCCTCTCCCTCTCCCTCTCCCTGTCCTTCTCCCTCTTCCTCTCCCTCTCCCCCCGTCTCTGTCTTACACACACACACACATTCACACTCCCACATCAGAAGCGCCTGCCATTGGGGCAAAGCAGGAATAAACTCCTCTGCGGGCAGCATAGCTGCGCACATGCTGTAGAGAATACCACAACTGGTTCTTCTAGCCTATTCATTCATTTGCTCATTCATTCATTTATTCATTGCCCTCATTCAGCCAGCTAACAACCTTTGCTTTGTACTTACTCTGTGCCAGGCACTGGGCTAGGTGCCAAAGCAAAATACGCATAGCTCTGACCAGCAAAGCCTGAGTCCAGGGCAAAAGAAAGATCTTCATGAATATTAACTCAAAAAACTGTAAAATTGAAATGATTATGTCGACTACAAGGGAGGCATTTAGTAGAGACCGGCTTGTCTGGAGAGGGCAGACAAATAGGAAACCACAATTCTGACCAGGAATGGTGTGCACATCTGTATCTGAGTTACTCAGGAGACTGAGGCAGGAGGATTGCAAGTGTAAGCACTGAGCGCCTAAGACCACATCTCAAATTAAAAAATAATAAAAAGGGATGAGGATGTAGCTCAGTGCTTCCTGGGTTCAAGCCCTGGTGCCAGAAAACAGAACAAAATCATAGCTCTAAGCCTCAGTCACATAGCAAGGTACAGGTTCTTCAGAAAAAAGGAACCAGCAGGCTCTACATGGATGTCCAAGGGTGGATTTATGATGGGATTGGCTTGTGCAACTCTGGAGCCTGGCAGTCCCATGATAGCCATCTGTAATTCAGCACCAGCTCTGGCCACTTTGCCCTTCCCAGGTGTTATAGTTTGTGTCTTGATGCACCCCCCCGCCTCCATAAAGCCTCATGTGGTCATGGGGGCTGGGCTTTCCAGAGGTGGATGAATCTAGAATTTATGATTCATTCATGGTCTAGTGCTTAGATTAAGGGTGTGAGTCCTGCACCTGCCCTAGGCTGGGTAGCCTGTGTACAGTATGTACCCTCTCCTCTCTTCCTCTCAGCTTTTGCTGTCTTCTCCTGCCATGAACTGTTGCCCCTCTGCCATGTGCCTCCCTGTCTTGGAGCCAGCCGATTATGAACTGAAACCCCTACAAACTGTAAGCTAGATAAACCATTCCCCTTTTAACGTTGGGTGTCTGATATTTTGTCTCAGCAACAAGAACAAAAGTAACTAAGAGAGCACTGATTGGATGATTCCCGCCATCTACTGAGTCAAGTGCTCCTCTTCTCCCTCACAGATGGCCCAGCTCTGTGGGCATCCTTACTTGGTCAGATTGTTACCTAAAAGTAGCCCACACAACTCCCCTTAGGGGCATCCCCAGGCTGTGACCAACGCAGTGAGCAGGATTCAGTTAGGGCAAGATGGAGGGAGAATTCTAGGCAGAGAGCCGACCTGTGCCATGGCCCTGTGGCCAACAAGAGGAACCAGGATGTGTGTGGGACTAGAAGGAAGCCTAGTGTGGCTAAATCTCGGAAAGCTAGGGCAGAAGGATTAGGGGGAAGGGAAGCCCACAGGGGGGCTTGGCAGGTCCTTCAGAAACTCCTCCAGGGCTCACTTCATGAGTGTGGAACCTTCTCTGCAGGGCCCAGTGACACCCATTCAGAAAGCATGGTCCTGGGGTGGGGTCTGGCCCCCCCTTGTCCTGACTTTCACTCCAGTCTGTTCCTAGACTATGCAACTCCTTAAGCTTTGCAAGGCTTAAAACCACCTGCTTATGCCACAAATGTGTCACAAGTGTGTCTCTCAAACTCTGAGTTCTGTCATTTACCAACCACCAGCTGAAGTTTGCAGGAGGAATGCTTCTCCGGAAACCAAGAGAATCCAGGAGAGAAAGCAAGCTTGGGAAGCATCATGCTGGACTTGCGCTGGATGTGCTCCTAGCTTCCTGAGCAGGAAGGTTGCCGGTGTCATCCTGGCTAAGGTTCCCAGAAGAGAAGGTGATGCCCCTGGGCCAGCCCAGGCCAAACAAAACACAGCCCCTTTCAACTTGGGTGCATTACTTTCTGGATTGCCACCTCAGAGCCATGAATTTGCATCTGACCACATGAGCCCTCTGAGGTTAATGCTATGAGGTCTGGTTTCCTGTGAGCCAATGATCCCTCAATTTTTATGAGTTAGGTCTTCTGGAAGATTCTGGCTTCTTTAGAAGGTGAATATGTGGACAGATGCTCCGATCACTTTGGGGCTCACAAGCTCCCTGAAGTCCAGTGTGGATATCCTCTTTCCGTGGACCCTCAGTCTGACTTCAGGTACCACCCTGGGGCCTCATCAGCAACATGAGCAACGACACAGTGAGTGGTGGACACCCAAGGTCACCACGAGGTCACATGTCTGGCCTGAGGTAGAAGCCTCTCCCCTTATGTCTCCCCTTCCCAGAACCCTGATCTTCCTCTTTCAGTCTCCATCCTGCGTTCCTGGGGAGGAGGCTTTCCCAGGAACCCCCAACCCTGCTGGTACCTTTCTACTGCCGTAGGCCCCAAAGCACATATTAAAATGCTTTGTAAGATATTTTTAAAATTTAAAATTTGATTAGTGCATGTTTGCGTTACATAATGATCACCCGCATTGCGAGGGGGTGGCACCTGGACATAACGCATCTTCCTCACTCTTCCCCCCCTTCCAGCCTTCCTCCCTCCATCTCCAGTTCCCCTGCCTTCTGCCAAAGATCTATCTCCCTGGTCCCCATTATCTATCTTGTAGCTTGCGCTTTAAATTATTTACACTTTGGGTTGCTCATATGTGGGAGACCGTGAGATATTTAAGCTTGTGTGTTTGATTGATTTCTCTTAATATTATTGTCTTGAGGTTCATTTATTTTCCTACAAATGACCTAAAGTTATCATTCTTTACGGGAGAATTGTACTCCATCGTGTTTAAATACCACATTTCTTTGTCCATTCATGTGTTGATGGACATATGGACTGCGTCAACAATGTTGCCATTATGAACTGTGCTGCTATAAACCTGGCTATGCATGCATCACGGTAACATGATACCTTTAACTCATAGGGGAAGCTTCTTAGAAGGGAAATAGCTGGATCAAACGGAACCTCCATTTTTAGTTTTGGAGAAATCTCCATACTGATTTTCATAGTAGTTGCAACAGTTTACACTCTCACCCACAGTATAAGAGGGTTCTTTTCTACTGCAGCCTCAGTAGCATTTGTTATTATTTGATTTATCGATGAGCACCGTTCTTTCTGGGGCAAGATGGAATCTCAGTGTTTCTTTGTCATAGTTGCTTTTGAAAATTTTATTTTAAAGAGAAAAAATAGGGCTGGGGATATAGCTCAGTGGAATAAGTGCTTGCCTAGCAAGTGCAGGGTCCTGAGTTCGATCCCCAGTACTGCAAAAAAAAAAAAAAAAAAAAAAAAAAAATTAAAAAAAAAAAAAAAAAAAAAAAAAAAAAAAAAAAAAAAAAAAAAAAAAAAAAAAAAAAAAAAAAAAAAAAAAAAAAAAAAAAAAAATCTTTAAAATAAAAATAAAAAAAAAAAATAAAATAAAATAAAATAAAATAAAGAGAAAAAATAAAATTTCAAAACCAGATCATAGGACAGTAATAAAGTTAATACGTTGCATATTGTTTTCTTTAAATTAGTTACTCAGAGTACAAGATATAGGTATTTAATTGTCCAAACAATATTAGCACAAACCTTTCTTTTCAATGAACTAAGAGAAATTAGTAGTATAACTATTTTAACTATATATATATATATATATATATATATATATATATATATATGCCATTCCCTTCCCGCTTTTCTCCTTTACCCCATCCTCAGTGCTGTTTTAATTTGCATTTCTTCAATGGGCAGCAATCTTGAACATTTTTCATGTATTTATGAGCCATTTGTACTTCTGAAAAATGTCTATTTATTTTAGTTGCCCCTTTTTGCTTGGATCTCTTTTTGGGGGAGGCTCTAATTTTTTGAGTTCTTCATATAGTCCTCTGAGTGGGGAGAAGCTGGCAAAAGTGTTCTCTATTCAGCAGGTTGTCCCTTCACTCCGTTGGTTGTTCCCTTTGCTGTGCAGAAGCTTTTTAATCTGATATGATCCCATTTGTTGATTCTTGATATGTCTTGTGCAAGTGGGGTTCCATTCAGAAAGTCCATGCGCAGGCCTGTGTCTTCAAGGGTTTTACCTATTTTTACCTTCCAGGAAATTAAGTGCTTCTGTTTTAATACTTAGATCTTTGATCCATTTGATTTTATTTTAGTACATAGAGATATGTGTCTAGCTTCTAGCTTCTAGCTTCTGTATTCGTATAGCCAAGTTTTCCAGCACCACTGGCTGAAAGAGATTATCTTTCTGCTGGCATATGTTTCTGGCCCCTTTGTCAAAGATTTGATCACTAAATGTGCCTGGGCTTGTCTCTACATCGTCTATTCTGTTTCACTGATTTGCATGTCTGTTTCTGTACCAGTATCATGCTATTTTTATCACTGTAGCTTTTGTAGTATAACTTGAAACCCAAGACTGTGATGCTTCTTGCTTTGCTGTTGTCATTCAGGATTTCTTTTGCTATTCTGTGTCCCTTCCAGTTCCGTATGAATTTTAGGATTGTTTTCTCTAGTTCTGTGAGGAATGCTGTTGGTATTTTGAATGAGATCGCATTAAATCTACTCTTCAGTTTTGGTACTGTGGCTATCTTGACAATATTAATTCTGTCTCACCAGGAACAGTGGAGGTCTTTCCAATTTCTGTGTTCTCTTCAATCTCCCGTTTCAGAACTCTATATTTTTCATTATACAGGTCTTTCGCTTCCTTTGTTAGGTTAATTCCGAAGTATTTAATTTTTCTTGAAGCTATTTTCAGTGGTATTGTTTTCCCAATTTCTTTCTGAGTAGACCTATTATTGTTGCACAGGAATACTATTGATTTTTGTGTGTTGATTTTGTATAGTGCTACCTTGGTGAATTCATTTATTAGTTGTAAGATTCTTTTGGTAGAACTTTTGGGTCTTCTGTGTAACAGATCATGTCATTTGCAAATAATAACAATGTGATTTCTTCCTTTCCTATACACATTCTCTTCATTTCTTTTTCTCGCCTGATTTCTTTGGCTAACCTTTTGAGTACTACACTGAACAAGATTGGTTATAGTAGACATCCTTGTCTTGTTCCTGATTTTAGAGAAAAAGCTTTCTATTTTTCCCCATTTAATATGATGTTGCCAGTACATTTGTCATAAATGGCTTTTCTCAGATTGAAATAAGGCCCTTCTATGCCTATTTTCTTAGGGGATTTTATCATAAATAGACACTGGATTTTGTCAAAGGCTTTTTCTGTGTCTGTTGAAATGATCTTGTGATTTTGCCCTTGCTTCTGTTTTTCTGATGTGTTATGTTTATTGATTTACATATGTTGAACCATCCTTGAATCTCTGGGATGATGTAAAATATTTTTTATGATTTGTTGCATTGTTCATCAGTATCTTGCTGAGGATTTTCACATCTACATTTATTTAAAAGATTGATTTGTAGTTTCCTTTTCACTTGAGACTCTGGTTTTGGAATCAAAGTATTGTAAGGATAGCTTCCAGGAATGAGTTGGGCAATGCTCCTTCCCTTTCAATTTTATTAAAAATTTTAAGGAGTATTGCTATTAGATCTTTGCTGAAGTTCTTATAGAATTCAGTGGTAAATCAATCAGGTCTTAAGCTATTTTTAAATTTATAGATATTTGGGTTTTTTTTCTTTTTACTCCCTCAATTTCATTGCATGTTACTAGACTGATCAGGGTTTTTATATCTTCTTGGTTGAGTTTTGGTAATTCATATATACCTGAGGATCTATGCATTTCTATATTGATTCTTCATTTTACTGGAGTGCAGAGTTTCAAAGTAATTACTAACAGTCCTCTGGATTTTAGTGCTGTCCTTTGGAATTTTGCCTTTTTCATTTCTAACTGCATTGCCATGGGTCTTTTCTTTTTTTCGATGAAGTTGGCTAAGAGTTTGCCTGCTTCATTTATTCTTTTGCTGAACCAACTCATCATTCATTGATTCTTTGTATTGTTTGATTACTCTCAATTTCATTACTTTCTTGCAGTAACCTTTCCAAATTCTTTCCTTGTACTACCCTTGAATTTGGAGGGCCCTTGTTTTTCAAGGTACTTGAGGTATGTGATTAGGTTGTTTATTTGGGCTCCCTCTGTTTTTCTGATACGAGCGTTCGCAGCTACAAACTTCCCTGTTGGGACGGCTCCCATTGTGTCTCCTAGACTCTGATACGTTGTGCTTGTACTGTTGCTTTATTTTATTGCCCCATTTCTTCTGTGCCCTGTGATTACCCAAGAGTGTGTTGTTCAGTCTCCATATATTTGCCTAATCTTTGGTATCTTTTGCAATTGCTTTCTAATTTCATTGCACTATGACCTGATAATATGCATGATGTAATTTGAATTCTTGTATATTTATTGTATTGTTTTGTACTTAAGTGTGCTTATGGGTTAGTATGGGGTCTATATTGGAGAAAGTTTATGTGTTGAGAAAAATGCATTCTGTTGTTGTTGAACAGGACATTGTTGATATCTAGTAAGTCTGTTTAATGGTATGGTTCAACTCTGATATTTCTTTGTTGATTTTTTTGTCTAGTTGATCTGTCTACTTGGGACAGTGGGGTACTGAGATCCCCAACTATAATTGTGCTCTTGTTTACCTAATTTTTTATGTCTAGCAATGCTTGTTTTATGAAGTTGGATATGCTGGTGACTGGTACATAAATATTTACAATTGTTACTTCTTCCTGTTGTATTTGTTCCTTAAGCAAAATATAATGAATTACTTTTTGCCTCTTCTGATTAGTTTCAGCTTAAAGTTTCCCTACCTGAAAATAAAATGGCTACTCTTGCTTGTTTTTGGACTCCCATCAAATGGAATATAGTAGTACCACAGTTCATGAAATTAACTTGTTCTACAGTTTTGGAAAAGATGGCCACATTTGTGTTTGTGTGGGAAGAATGGCTTCAGTTGTGTTTGTTACCTGATGCAGAGTTTACAAACAAAAACAAAATGTTGCCAAACACTTCTGCTTGCAAGCCAAATGGTTTGCAAATAAAACACTGAACTGAGGTATGGTGAATTGAGGTACTACTTGCATTATTTTCCAACCTTTAACTTTTAGTCTACAAATGTCCTTTTGGATTAAATGTGTTCCTTGTGCACAGCACACTGTTGGGTTTTACTTTTGATCCTATCTGTCAATCTTTATTTTTTGATTAAAGAGTTGAACCTGTTCACATTTTGAGATATAACTGAAAGGTATTGACTTATTCCTGTCATTTCACTATTTTCCTTTTGCTGATTAACTTTTTTCCCTTCTGCTTAACTGCTTACCCTACTTGATATATCCATTGCACTCTTTGGGATCACTGGTTCCATTGTCTCTTTCTAAGATATTCTTGAGAAATTTTTTGAGTGCTGGTTTGGTAGTCATCAATTTCTTAAAGTGTTCCTTGTCATGAAAAGACTTTATTTATGCATCAATTTTGAAAGGTATTTTTGCAGGATACATTAGTATGTGCTGGAAGCTGTTTTCTTTTAGGGCCTGAAACACTTAGTTTCAAGCTTTCCTGGCCTTTGAGAAGTCTGCTGTAATTCTAACTGGTTTACTTTATAAATGATATGTTGCTTTTTTAAGACCCTATCTTTGTGTTGGACATCTGGGACTTTGACTGGAATGTGTTGTGGAGTTCTTTTCTGATCATGGCTACTGGTTTCCTACACGCCATATTTACTTGTATGTTAAATTATTTCCCCCTACTTGGAAAGTTTTCTGCTATGATTTATGTAAGATTTTTTAATACTATTCATTTCAACTTCTGATCTCTCACTAATTCCAGTTTATCTCAGGTTAGTCTTCTTTATACCACTTACTGGCTGTTGGATCTATTTTCCATGACCTCTTGATGTTTATATGACACCTCTGAGTAAATGATTAGATCAGCCTTGAGTACATGATGCTTCAGCCCTAACATCTAGTTCTGACATTCTTTCTTCACACTGCTCACTTAATTTTTAATCTACTGGATTTCTGTTTAGTTCCTTTTCATGTACTCCTTTGCTAAATTGATCATTCTGTATTGTTTGATTCAGCTTAGATAGCCTTTTATTAGTGCATTCTTTAAGCTCACTGATCATTTTATTTACTAAGTTCATTATCTCTTTAGTTACATCATCTTGAGTTCACTGAGCACTTTCTTGATCATTTTTTGTTTTGTGTTTTTCTTCTTTTATTACTTCATATAATTAAACTGTCTGGCTTTTGATTTCTTCCCCAGTGAGAACCTATGGATCAGCCTTGGGGGACCTGAGTGTATTGGGAGGCATTTTCTTATCTTGGTTTCTCGTGTGTGTGTGTGTGTGTGTGTGTGTGTGTGTGTGTTAACATGCTGAGAGTTGAGTCAATAAAAACTTTAAAAAACTTTATTACTAGTAGGAGATCTCTTTAGTTAATGTCTGCTTTCCAGGGATGCACTGTTGAAGCGGTACTTAAACAAAGAAAGAAAGAATTTCCCCAAATCTAAGAGACTTTCCCCTCCCTCCAGCTCTTGTTCTTTGTTCTAATACAGATAAAAGCAGTCACTTTTGTCCCTCTAAATTTTATAACCTCCTATTTCCATAACATCCTGCTATGCCCAACACTGCCACCAAGATGTGCTGCAAACACTATCACATCTTGACAAATTGCCTTTGTTCCACACCAAAGACCAACTCCCTTTACCACATGTATAAGACTGGAGCCCTTCTTTCATTTAGCACTGAGCTCTTTTGGACAGGAGTCTGCCAGGTGTACATCTAAATAAAATGTTCCTGTTTATCTCTCCTGATTCTTGAATTCTGCAACACTATGGTGAATTTGACTCTGTCAAAATCCACTTACATTAATTTGGGAAGTTGGGGATGCAGTGTAATTGATCCATCACCCAGTTCTCCAAAAATCAATCACAGTAATGATGACACAAAGACAAACCAGATATTGTCACACAGTAAACAAAGAAACAAACAAAGACCATTCATAGCAATAACTATGCCACTACTGATAATAGCAAAGGAATCAGCAGAAGAATAGACTTCTAGGTGTGTTGTGGAGGAATGGAGGTGTGGCTTTGGTGTCCAGGTCTGGTCCCTTATCTCTTCTCTGCCACTTTTCCCCTGCTGTTTTCTGACTGCCATAAACTAAGCAGCTTTGCTCCAGCAGCTCTTCCACTATGATATCTCTGCCTCAGAGCCAACAGGTCATAGACTGAGACCATGAGAAAATTAAATCCCTCCTCTTTTAAATTGGTGGTGCTGGGTATTTTGTCCCAGAGGTAGGAAAGTGACTAATATAGAAAATTGAGAATAATGAGGTCATAACTGTGACTACCCTGTGACTAAATCATATGATTGAGAAGCCGTTGGAACTGATTTGCTGGAGAAGTTTGGAAAGGTATGGAGATGCATGTCAAAGAAACTTTACAATGCGGTAAGCAGAGACTAATGGGTGATTCAGGCCAGAGTTCAAAAGATCAGAATGCTGGAACAGGAATAGAAATGTTGACAGTAAAAGTGAGGAGGTTTCAGCTGGGAACACGGACTCCACTGACAGTTGCTTTTGAGACCACATGTGTTGCAGTGGCAGAAAATCTGTCTACATTTTGCCCATGCTCTCATGCCCTGAGACTTTGTAAGAAACTGAGATTAAGGGCAGTGAGCTAATTAGTCTGGTAGAGAAAATTTCAATACTGACCAACATTCAGACTGTGGCATGGATACTGCCGGATGCTTTCAGCCAGATTTATAGTGAGACTAGAGAGCAAAAGGCAAGACAAAACTAAATTTAATGTACATTTTGGCCCAGAGGAACCACATGTAGTGTTTGAGCCAAAAGAGTTTTCAGAGATTAGCACCATTAAAAAGCAACCAAGTACTTTGTACCGCAACAAGAAAAAGGATACTTCAAGAGCATCTTAGAAATCAGCAACGTTCCACCCTTCAAAAGCTCAAGTGAGCAAAAATGTAATGCTTTCATTTGAGAAAAGAGTCCCTCAGCTCCCTGCTTGAGAGGAGCTCCCTAGGAAGTCTGTCCCCTCAGAGTCATTTCACTGTGCTCAGCAATCCAAGCACTCAGAGGCTACTGCAGCCGTGGTCCAATGGGGTGTGGCCACTGCCCGTGCTAGCAGCCAAACTTGGCATTGTCCACATAATGCTGGTTTTAAGAATGTAGAAAATACAATAATTATGGTATCAGGGAGGCTTCCACCCACATTTCAAAGGAATGCTTGGGAGACAAGGCAAGAAGCCCCTGACAGGGCCATGCAGGAAGATGTGGAAATAAAGCTGTGGAGACCACAGAAAGTTGGAGATGCCAGAAACACAGAAGGTCAACTAAAGGAAACCATACGCTGAGCAGAGCCAGCTCAAGAGAGATGCCAAGAGGCGTGAAACAAGTCAAGGGTGGTGCTGCCCAAGCCCTTTGGAACTCACATTTTACCACCATGTGCCATGGATGCTAGATAGAGAACTACAAGGCTTAATGTTGCCCTGCTGGGTTTCAGTCTTGTTTCGGTCAGATTTTATTTAATCTCCCTCTTCCTCCCTTTAGGAATGGGAATGTTTACCCTGTACCATTGTACCTGGGGGTAATCTAACTTTTTTACGGAAATTCACAGCTGAGTTTTCTTTGAACCTCAGAAAAGAGTTGGACTTCGACTTTTGAAAAATGTGAAATTGTTGAGACTTTGGGGATAGGATGATTTTGTTTCCAGTTTTATGTGAGATACTTATGTTATGTTAGGTGTAATTATAAACTTGCTATTATCTTAATCTGGATATTAAGCACGGTTTAAGAAGATGTGTTTGACTAGCAAGTTGAAAAGGGGAGGAACGTGGATTTAAGGCAACCTTTCAACTTGACTGGCTTTGGGATCCGCCTCAGGGACAGGTGGAGCACACTTCTAAGTGTGTCTGGATGAGTCGCGGAGACTTGGCTTTGGGCTTCGCATCTGTTCCCTTCTGCTTGGCGTTCCTCCCCTGTGCTGCCTCCTGGCTACCGTGAACTAGGCTGCCTAGTCCCTGCCTTGGAACCAGAAGACCTGAGACTAAAATCATAAGTAAATGAAACCTCGCCTTCAAGGTGTGGGTGTCCAGCACTGTGCCTCAGTGACAAGAAAGCTAAGTACCCTACCTCTACCACTAACAAAGTAGAATTAGAGGGTGGTGTACACTGGAGCTAAAGTGTCCTTCAAAGGCCAGTGTGGTGAGGGCCTGGGCAGGAGGGGTCCAGGGAGGGGTCACGACATGGAGGAGGGATTGTTGCCCTGAGAGAGCTTCTCCCTCTTTGAAGAAGTCGTCTCGATAAACCTTGCAGATGCCAACTGAATTATAGCTGAGGGATGTGTCAAGTGTCCTGAGAAAGGTTCACAGAGAAGTGCCACAGAAACGGGCATGTCATGCCTCTGCTTCCATCTCATCTGCCAGACACCAGTGCTCCCACTTTGAGCTGGGTCAGCGGGGCTGGGACAGAGGTCAAGACTGGTGGGCCCAGAAAGCTCCATAAAGCCCTAGCTTGGGCAAGTATGTGCATGAGTGCGCGTGAGCACGTGTGAGGGGCACATGTCCTCAGGCTGGCCATTGGCAAGAGTGTCCGGCTCCAGGTTTGTCCCTGATTCCCCTCATGTGCCTTTCTGGGTGCCCAGTCCTGCCCTCCAGGGCTTTTCTGCTCAACCACAGTGCTTGTTAGACTCTGTGACCTTCTCTTCACCCCAGCCCAACTCAGCTCAAAGATCTACTCACCCAAATCCAGCTTATGAAGGGTTTGATTGAGAGATAAAAATTGTATATATTTATCCTGAACAACATGAGGTTTTGATAAATGTGCACTTACAGAATGGCTACATCAAGCTAATTAACATATCAATCATGTCACATATATACTGTGTGTGTTGTGTGCATGTGCGTGCGTGTGTGCATGCATGTGTTTCTGTGTGTGTGTGTGTGTGTGTGTGTGTAGTGCTAACACTTAAAATGCACTCTCTTAGCAGCCACCAAGAGTACTGTGCATCATTCTTCACTGTAGTAACCAGGAGAAGCAGTGGATCTTGTGAATTTATTCCTCACCGAGATTTGGCGTTATTTGGCCAACATCTTCCCACACCCACCCCCAGCCTTATTTCACGATCTCACTTATACACCGAGCCTTAGAATGCTGAACTCAGAGGGATAGCCAATGGACTATGACCACTTACCAAGGCACCTGCCCCTGCATTTGGAAAAGGGCCAACACTTCACCCCCCCGAAACGGGATGTCCAGTGGGGAGGACAAGGGGAGAACGGTTTTGTTGGCAGCTTTTAAATGCCTCCTCTAAGTCATGCACAGGGCTGGGCCAGTCTGCCCTTATAGTAGTTCTGCAAAAGACACTCAACTAGCCCAATTTGTCAAGAAGGGAAACTGAGGCACGAGGCTAGGAATAGCACTTGCCCAGAGTAACCCTGGGGTAGTGTCCGCCCTTTTTCCCTACACTACGTCTTGACAGGGACAAGATGTGGCGGACACTGGGAGGACACATGCTCCTCATCTGCCTGCCCTGATATGGCGCCCACAGAAATCTCAGTGCAGGCTGATGCCACATCTGTCAGGCTCCAGAACCTTCCCAATCCACACCCAGCCCCGCCCCCTCCCTCCTCCCTCCCTCATTTTCTCCCTTCCTCTCTCCTCTCCTCCCTCACTTTGGGAAGTAATTAACAAAGCAGGATTCTGCCACCCTTCCACCCACACCTCCCCAAACAAGTCACTAGTGTGGGCCATCCCTGAGCAGTCTTTAAGAAAGCAGTCTCAGATGAATAGACTGTACTTCTCCACTTCAGATTGCAGCAACAGAGTCATTTCTCCGGGAAATAACGGCAATGAAAAATGGCCTGCAATTATCCAAAGGCTGCTTCCATGAATAATTCAGGAGCTCAGGGGCTGGGGCCCCTTACCCGCCTGCCACAGCTCCCCTCCAGCACCTCCTTCCTTGCTCCTGGGGTGCATCTTAATTCCTCAGAACTGACTGCAACTCTCTGCACTGACACCTCCAAGCTCTGTCACCTAGAAATGCTGCCAGGGTTTGTAGCTCCTGCAGGGGCCACGCACTCAGCCTCTACTGACCAGGTGTGCAAATGCTGCCACGGAAGGTCTGGTGTCAGCTACTCCCAGACAGAGACTCAGGGAGGGCGAGGTCTGAGCCTATTTGTACATAAGCAGAAGGCAGCAGCGTGAGATGCAAAGCCAGGAGAGGCTAGAGTTGACCTGAACCTTTCTGCTGACTTCCCCTTACACAGGAGGGACAGATCCCTCCCCGGGCTGCCCCACTGGTGACCCCTGTCCTCATGCCCACCCACAAGCACAAAGCAGAAACGCTCTATGGGTCATCCTTGGCTCATGCCAGGGTTGACACAGCCTGACTCTGCTACCTGAGACCTTATTGACTCCAGGTTACAGCACTGGCTTCTTACAGGACCTGCTTGGAGGACAGGGCCCTAGGAAACCTTCTCACGTGTTCCCGCCCACTGGCGTCCAGAGAAGGCTCTGCTTTATCTCAGGTCCAGCTCTTTATAGCGAACTTCTGCATGGTTTCATGTATAGATGGAAGCGGCTTCAGAGCCACAGCCCCTCCCTCATCTTCCCGTCTCCGTAACAGGCCACACCTCACGCAAACTAACCGGGGAGATGGGAGCAGCAAGCTTGCCACTGGACGCCACTTGGACTTTGCTCCCTTACTTCCTCCTGAGAGGCAGGACGCTTGGCCCCTGCTGTGTATTCAACGCAGGTAACAGGCCCCCAACAGCCAAGCCTGACCCCACACGGTGAGAGAAGGCAGAAGGTGCAACGGACTGACACCGCCCTCGTGCAGAACGAGGGGTTTAATCAGCTCAGGGCAGAGAGGCCGGGGACAACAGCATCCGTTCCCCATTCTTCACTAGAAATGGAACCCTGAGGTTTATTCTGACACACTACTCCAGGAATAAAGCTGCATTTCCTGGCCTCCCTGAGAAGCCAGGTTCCGACCACATAAAGTATAAGTAGAGGATAGTGGGAAATTTCCAGTAAGTCTTCTATTTTTAAAAACGGCGTAGGGAAGGTTCTCTCTTCCTTCCCTTCTTCCCGTCAGCTGCCAGGTATTCAGACCTGATGGAGGTAAAAGGCCAGAACCACTGCCAAACCGGTAGGCAAAGAGCCCCTGACCTCTCTGGCCTCCTGCCCTCCTGGTACTTTCGGCCCCTCCTATTGGCCAGACCCACCTGGAACAGAGCACAGGGCACTCAGCAGTTTGTGGGGGTCAGCCGAGGGGGTCGGCCATGGGGTGTAAAGTGGGCAAGGAGGCAGCTAGTCAGCTGCAGGAAGGAAAATAGACTGACCAGCACAGCTTACAGCTGCAAGCTGCTACTGCTGCCCTTCCACAGCAGACAGGTGTACAGAGCCCCTCCTGGTGGCCTTCTCTACAGGGCAGAAAGTACAGACACTGCCCAGCCCGGGAGCAGAGCCTGTGGGGTCAGGTTGAGGAACTCAGTGCAGACCAGCATGACTCTGAAAGCCCCCTCGAGCTCTTCCTCTGCCAGCCAAATCCAAGTGACTGGTGACATGTCCACTGCCCTCCCATTGCCCCTTAACCAATTCAGCACTTCTGCTCAAAGATATTCAAGTGGGAGCCATTTCACACAGAGACAACTGTTTGTACTCCAGGATTCTTTTCCTTTTTTTCAATTTTTTATTGGGGCAAAATACACACAACATGAAATTACTTTACTCCTTAAGAAGTACCCAGCTCAAGGACTTCAGTGCACTCCTGTGGTTGTGTGACTGTCACTCACACAAACCTCCTGAGCTTTTCCATCCTCCTAGGTTGAAGCAACCACTCCCCACCACCTCCTCCCCTAGTCCTTGGGGACCAACCCTCCGCTGTCTGTATCAACACGTTTACTGCCTCCAGGACCTCATATAAGTGGAATCATGGGGTATCTGTCCATTGTGACAGAAATCTGACTCACACAGGTGCCTAACGTGGCTGAACATGTCCAGACCCTTGTCTCCATGCTGTGGAAAGACAGCCAAGGGTCAAGACGGAAAGAAATAGTGTCGGCCCAGAGGGTAGTTTCATGAAGGTCATACAAGGCTCAAGGGCATCTCAGAGAAGGAGCACCTTTGTCTCACATGGGCTGGGTAAGGCAAAGGCTCTGAGTCCCAGAATGAGGCTTCAGAAATCATCTTCTCTCCCAGATGTCCCCCAGTCAAATGCCTCTGTTCATGGCTCCCATCGCCCCATGCAGCTATTACAGGTAGCACCTGTCACAGTTTCAGATTTACACAGATTTGTGTGAAGGTTTGCTTGTTTCTGCTGTCCTTCTGAATTATAATCTCCACAAGAGCAGCAGCAAGGGGGCTGCTTTGGGTCCCTGCAGTGCCTGACTTACAGTGGATGTGTTATACAGATTTCTGGATTTTCAAGTGAAGACAACTGTCCCAGCTGTGGGCCACCACCATGTTCTAGAGGAGGACGTTCGTGCCCCAATTCCTTTTCTCAGCACTGGGCTCCGATTCCTTGGAGAACTGCTATGAATTAAAGCGGGTGAGATGTTTCACCAGCCATCCTCACCTCCTGCGCCTCCGGAATCTGAAGGGAGCGCACTGGGTAAAACTCCCCAGCCAGAGACAATGGTGGAAACCTAATTAGGCTTGCTCACCTCTCATGCCCCATCCCTTATGCTAGCAGTAACTCAGTGCACTAGCCGGGAAACCCATGACAGAATGATGGAAAAGTCCAATTTTCTAAAAGCCATCTAAGTCAGACTGTCTGCAATGCACACGCCCTCGCAGGCACGCGCAGACATTATTTTAGGCCACAGAGTTACTTGCAGAAGTCAGCAATGTAAGGCAACACTCTTTGTAACTGTAGGGAAAAGTGATGCTTTTCAAAGAAGCCTAAGTCCTTTTTTCTCTGACAAAAGTCATTATCCTTTGGATTTTAACAAAATCAAGCCTGGCTTGTACAGGCGGGAATTTCTGTCTCCCCCATATCCCTTCCATCTGGGTTCAGCCAACCACTTCTTCAAGCCTCATTCTTTCCAGAGGGTCTTTGAAATCCATAAAGACAACAAACATCACAAGGTCTCTCTCATGCTTTTGGCCTATCTTTTGGATAAATTATATTAAAATGTGTTAAACAAACACTAGCTGCCTAACAGCCTGCAAATCACCTGACTCAAACAACAAGCGTTCACTAGGCACTGACAGGCTTGCAGGTTTTCCGGTCACTTCTATTCCAGGTGCTTCTCACACTCAGCCTGAGGGCAGAGGCAAGTTAGGCAGCAGCAAAAGCATGTGGACAAGGCTACTTCACAAGCACATTCTCAGCTCTGCTTCCATCCTGTCTGCTACCGTCCCACCAGCCAAAGCAAGCCCGACAGCCTACCCCAATGTCATACAGGGAAGTAGAATCTACCTTTGAGGGAGGAGATGCAAAGTGACACGGTATAGGGCGTAGATAGAGGGTGACCCTGTCCCACAGCGTGTGACCTGTCTGCTACTCACCAAGTACCGCACTATACACAAGGTGCTATGGGACACTGGGTTGATTTAGACTCAGCCTCTACCTACAAGCAACTCGGAGCCCACTAAAGGAAACAAATGGGCCCATAAAGAGGCATCACCTGAATATAGAGCAAAGATCTAGGAAAAGGGGAAGGAATGACATATTTTGTCTATGAGACAGTGTATCAGTCAGGGTTTACTACAGAAACAGATAAAACACAAGATATATAAATGTATATGAAATTACAAGTTTGGCTTAGGACTGTCAGCCACAGAGCTGGATGAGGAAGGGTGCAGAGGGTGTCAGCACAGTGGAGGCTGAAGGTCTGTCTTGGTTACTTTTCTCTCGTTGTGAGACAAAATACCCAACACCCAAAATGAAGAAAGGAAAGATTTATTTAGCTTATAGTTTGTGGAGGTTTCAGTCCCTACTTGGCTGTCTCAGAGGCAGAGTGGCACATGGCAGAAGGCAAACTATTCAGGGCAGCAGAGCACAGCAAAAACAACCAGCAAAAAGGAGGAATGGCTGCAAAGCAGCCTCTTCTCTTCCCTTACATTGTAAACAGTCTACCCCCACCCGGGGGCGAGTACCTCTCACACAGTCTCCACGCCCTCCTCTTCCACAGGCTCAGGACGTGTACAAAGTAAGCACCCTGGCTTCCTGCTGAGTCACTCAGCCAAACCTCTAGACTCCCCAAGTTGACACAATGTATGAACCATAACAAGGTCAAATCAAGGTCTTCAGCACCCTGCGGTGTCCCAGCAAGTCTGTATCAGGAGGTCCATAGATCTGTGACAGAAAGCTGAAGAATCTATGTCAAAGGCCAAAGAGTCTACACCAGAAGGCTGAAGAGTCCCAGGCGGAAGCCAAACAGTCCGCACCGGAAGCCGGGAGACGACCGAGCTGGAGGCGAAGACCGGAGCTCCTCTGAAGAACCCGCAGCCGGTCCTCCCTCAGTTCCCTTTTATTGTAAGCAGCCTACCCACCCTGGGAAGGTGTGGTCCTCCACACCCACGCCATCCCCCTGCCTTCCTCTTGCTCAGGCTCAGGATGAATACAAAGCAAGGACCCTAGCTCCTTGCTCAGTCACATAGTTAACCTTCTAAACTTCTCAGGCTGACACAATGCATCAGCCATAACAGCATCAGAGTATACTTTGCAGGGAAAGAGCCTCTCCTTCAGAATGACTTTGATCTGTGACAACGGAAAGGTGCCTTGGCTCACTAGCCAAGAGGAGGAAATCCAAGGTCAGTGATGATGGCCAGTGTGGTTTCAATATTGTAAACTGCTTTAATAATGCTGGGTAATGAGAATCCAGAGAATACTGGTTCCCCACGAACCTGTACTGAAGACAATTGGAGGTTCACCTAACCCAAGGTGGCATCAGGCTGCTCAGACTTGGCTAAGCCCCAGGGGATGCAGAGATGATCGAGACTCAGTCCTCTGCTTACTGATGGCATAGTCCTGAAAACACTGAGAATAGATGGGAACCCTTGGCCTGGGGCGGGGGCAGGATGGTAGTGTGGTTTGTGATTGGAAATCGGCAGCTAGCTCCTCACAGCAGAACCACACAGCGCAAGGACAGCACTACAGCAGCAGCCTTGAGGCCAGTGGAAAGGATGACAAATGTCTGGGCAGGTCCACATACCGCGCCTTTCCCGGGAGGTGGATGAGAATTTTTTCTGCACAGGTGCCTGGAGAGGAACCAATGTGAAGCTCCCAGGCTGTAAAGTGTCCAAGCTCTGAAGGGAATCCTGGTGATCTACCCAGAACTTGCCAATGAAAGGCAAGTTTGCTCTTCAGAATCAGCTGTCCTCAGTCAAGCTGGGGGAATCCAAGGGAGCAGACTTGGCCCCACTCTCACTGAGGATCCCACCTGGCAGCTGCCTAAGGGCATGGGCAGGTTAATGTGGTGCAGACATTCCCCCTGGGGGAGGGGTGGTCAGTGTTTGTAAAGACCGCAGAAGGGTATATAAAATGTGTTTTCCAAGTGGTTCACCTTAGAGTAAGAACTCACAGCTTTCATTACACTTATTTCTCCATATAACTATGACCCCTCCCCAGTACAGTTTATATCTGTGCTGTCCCTGAAGCCCACAGGTTAAAGGCCTCGCCCCAGGGTCACACTGCTGGGAGTTAGTGGAACTTTCAGAGGTGAAGCCTATGGTCTCCTGGTGATTGGGGTGTGCCCTGGAGGACATAGTGCCACCCCTTTTGCTTCCAGCTCCATAGGAGACTAATTTTAGTGCCCCCATCATGGGCTTCCTAAATAGCCAAAGCAGTAGGCCCCACTAATCGTGGATGGGAACCTCTAAAATAATGAGCTAAAATAACCCTTTTCTCTTTATAACATGCTTGTCTCAGGGATCTGTCGCAGGAGAGGAACATGTGCTAACTCACTGCTCCTTCCAAGATGTTAGATTTTGATCTGCCCCTTCCCTCACTTCATCAAACACATTGATGCCAAGCACTGAGAGACCATATGCCCTGCACTGAGGATGCAGAGCGGAGAAGACACTGCCCCTGCCTCCAGGTGGGACAATCTATCCACCACCTTGCTCCTAGAAGGGGCCTGTTAGACAGGTTGGCAGCACTTTAGTCCCTTTCAGAACGTATGCCCATGAGCCACATGATGCCCTAAGTCCTTTCCCTCTTCCCCACTCTGTCCCTCCCTCCTGTTCTTCCTGCCTTTAACTAATATTTATGGAGCCCCTGTAGTGCCTGGCCCAGGGCTGGGTCTTGCTTAAAGCCTGGAGCACGCTCTGGACTGAGCTAGATCTGGGGCTGCTCATCTCTGCGAGAAAAATGTCCTGAGGCTCCCCTTTGCCCCTTGGCCCTTCCCTCTCCCCCACACGGCCCTGCTCCCGGTCTGAGAGAGCTTTGTTTTCTCTTGAAGAAGCTGTGCTGGAGACTCCCCCATGTTCATGGTTTATGGCAGAAGAACATTAGAGAATTGCCATGGTTACAGGCCCCGCTCTGCCTCTGTCTGAGGGCCAGAGGGAGCCAGAAGAGCCACGCCACAGCTCCTGATGCCTCTCATCCGGGAATCATCCTTTAAAAAAAAAAATGTTTCCATCAGAGGAGAAATTGCTTCTCAAATAGCAAAGGAAAAGCACCAGGTTTGATGAGATTGTTACACAGAATCTTGGCTGGGTTCTTTCTCCCTCACTCTCCCTTCCTTCTGCCCCATTATTATTTAAGGTTGTATTAAATCAGGCGAAGGGAGCGGACGACAAAATGCAAGTTCATGTTGGCAGCACTGGCAGGACGCCCAGGCTCGAGGCTGGCCCCACGCCCCGCCTCTGCATCTCCAGCGGCAGCGGTGGTGGTAGCTGCCAGAATCGGCATCTCCTGCGGGCCCGGCTCCAAGACCAGCTCAGAAATGACAAAATCAACTCTGCTCCAGCCCCCTGTGGCTGAGAGGCTCATGTAGACTGCTCTGATTCTGCAACAGAACAGGTAGCAACAAGGATCCTAATCCAGCCTTGGTCCTCACTGGCTGTATGTCCTGGAGCAGGTCTCTTTGCCTCTCTGAACTATGATTTCTCTTTCTTTAAAACAAGGGCAGCATTAATCACCCTGAAAACAAAGCAGCAGGATGCTGCTCTAGAGGGTCAGCTGCCTGGGCTCGAACCCTGGCTCCGTTATTTGCTAGTCCTGTAACCGTGGGCGAGGGGCGGAACCTCTCTGTGCCCCAGTTTCCTCCCCTGGGAACCGGAACGATGATGGCACTGCAGCAGGTGATAATGTGAGACTGTGCGATGTACACTGCACCGTTGGGAGCAGGACATGGCGATAGCGGTGCTGCCACCCTTAAGCCACCCTTGTTCTGGGCATCATTGTCCAACCAGCCCAGAAAATTGGTGCTTTGCAGTTTGGGAGTGTTGTTTGGACCATCAGATGCCAGAAGAGGCAGTTGGCATTGTAAAAGAATGAGCTGGTCCCCTCTTCCCTCCCCCCCCACCCCCCCCACTGGATACGTGGAGGTTGGGTTGCTCTGTCACAGTCTGATGGCTCATCTTGAGCATGCTGCTACAGGGGTGGCTGTGCTGCTGGGCAGATCCACCCAACCCCGAGGGGGGCTTTCGTGATGTCCAGCAGCTGAAGGAGGTCTGATTTTCTTCACTCCAAGCCTGGAAGCAAATGCCTTTGGGGTTGATTAGATCTAAAACATTCCTCAAAAGTCTTGTGTGCGTGGATGGTGGACGGTCATAGCATCACAGCTGGACTCACCCACTGATACGTTCACAGCTGGATGTGCTCTTTGGAGGCGGGGCCTGGGTGGGAGGGGATCGCTGGGGGCTTGTCTTGCCCCTGGCTGCTGCTTTTACTCTCTGCTTCCTGGGTGCAGTGCTATGAGCTGCTGTCCCCCGCTAGGCCCTAACAGTGTGCTGCTCCTGCCTAGGAGCCGGCAGACCATGGACTGAGCCCGCTGGAAACTGAGCCAAAATAAAGCTTTCCTCCTGTAAGCTGGGGGTATCTGATGTTTTGTCTCAGCCACAGATAAATGGTAACCGGAAGTTACAGGAGCGTACTGGATGGAAAGAGAAATCCTAAACTGAAAGTGAGTAAACCTGGTGCATTGCCTAGTGACAATGGCTATCTTTGTCAGGAAGGGTACCTGTCTTTTCCTCATCTCATGACTGCCATCTGAGCCCCTTTGCTCCTCTTCCTGTTGTGCATACACGATGGAACCTCCCATCCAAGCTCACACAACTGCCAAGTGCTATGCCTGACTTTGACCCTGGGAGAGTGTGGACCTGGCCCTAGTCTGCATGCCCAGTTTTCAAACAGGCCAGCTGGGAAAAAGGCTACTGTCCAAAAGGCTGTGGGCTATAGACTATAAGGAGCCAACAACAAACTCTCTGCTCTTTCTTATCCCTTTCCTGTTCTTTCTTGTCCTTTGCTATCTCTGTGAGCTTAGTGGGGTATTGGAAGCTCAGCCTGGCTAGGACTGTTCCAAAATTGAGGAAAAGAATTTGGAGAGACGTGAGACCCCCACAGGAGACATCTCACCTGGGGGCCTTGGAAAAACCAAGCTACAGTCCTTTTAAGATGGGGGTCCTTGGGCAGGCCTATGGGCAGGCAAGTCAGCTGTTCCTGGTATGTGGATGGGAAAGGAGCCCTAAGTACCCTGTCCGTGACCCCAAAGCCGAAAGGGACACAGTCAGGATTAAAACTCAGGACTGTTCACCTCCAGAGTTCAAAGCCCTTTTCCCTTCTCCACAGAGTCCCTTCTCAAGGCAGACCCTGTGAAGAACTGTCCTAAAAGCACAAGGCGGGTCTGTCTGACTCCAAAACCCTTCTCCTAGTCTTGAGAATAAGTCCTTCACCTCCAGGGAGTCCAGCCTGTGTGGAGGCACAGGGAGCTGACCAACCCAGATGCTACAGTTTGCTCTATTAAAGTTTCGGTCCTCAGCTGGGCCCTATTGCCAGGTGGTAGAAACTTTAAGAGGTGGGGCCATGTGGGAGGCTTACCAGCCGCTGACAGTGTGCTCTTGAAGGGGACTGTGGGACCCCATCCCTTCCTCTTTTTCCTTTTCACACTCAGCCAGGGGATGAACAGGATTCCCCTGGTACATACTCTCTCCATGATGTGCTGTCTCACCAGTGGCCCAAAAGCAATGAAGCCAACTGACCATGAACTCAAACTGACCATGGACTTTGGGTTCAAAAACTGTGAACTCAAAATAAACCTTTTCTCTTTCTAAGTTGACTCTCTGAGGTATTCTTTTTCCAGTAACTGAAAGCTGACTGATGTATCAGTTAAGTAGCAGAGAGGGTCCACAGTGAGGAATTAGGTGGAAGATTCTAGAAGAAAATAACCCTGTGGGGCGCTGGGAGGACCCCTGAGGAAGGGTGGAGTGGCAGGACTGCGTCCTCAAGCAGAGGCAGAGAGTGACATGGACATGTGTGGAAGGAGCCAAGGGAAGGGGACGTCTGGAGAGCTAAGCGATGGTCAGGGCAAAGGCCCTCCCATGCCAATGAGGAGCAGTGAGGTCTCTAAACTGCCTCTCACAGTCACACGGGCTCTGGGAAACCAACTCCACAGCTCAGACTGGGAAACCCAGCCCTGGTGCCCTCACCCGCCACCAACCCCTAGGCCACCCTCAGAAGGAAAAGTAATTTTCCATATTAATGTATCTGAGTCCAAACCTGCTGAACTGTGAAAATCCCTTCCTGGTGATTTATTTGTCTCCTCTTACTAAGACAACTGGTTCATTATTTTAAGTTACACATGCACAGCAGAGACATTCACTCCCTTCTTGGGTCAGGCCGGGCTTGTCAAGGGGTCTAGAGAAAGCCCGGGAAGGGTCCCTGGCCCTGGGGAGCTGTGCTCAGTATGGCTGTTTAGAGCACTTTGGTCCAGGGATCCCGAGGAACACTTAAGAGCCCCAGGTCTGAGATCAGGCCAGGAAAGACTGGATCCCAAGGAGCTCTGAGCTCATGACAGTAGTACAGTAGCCTTTAAAGAATTTGCTTGACCTATCTATGCCACTAAGGCCCTGTGTCCTGGCAGTCACCCCACAGAGCCCTCATGGAGTCCAGGGGGCTCGCTGCAATCAGGGGCAATTGGACACTTTTAAAAATGATAAATAATCACACCACCCCGTCTCCTCCTTGGCTGGGAAGGGATGGGTGTTAGAGAACCATTGGTTCCAAACCAGCTCAGAAGTGGAATCTCAGGTCCGAGTGGGCTGCATGTTTCTATGGCACATGGTATGCGGCAGTTGAGCTTTCCGGGGGGTATGAGGGAAGGAGATTGTCCAGGGCATGATGGCCACACTGAGCTTTGGAATCTGAGTGTCCAGGCTCCAAGCAACTCTGCTCTCTCAGCATGGCATCAGGCCTCTGGGCCTCTTGGCCATCCCTCATCTCACCTGCAACATGGGGACAGGAACCGTCATAGTAGGGACATTACTGATCTCTTCTTATGTCTCATTCCTTCCACTCTGTGGCATCCTTTCAAAGCTCACCACTCCCTTGAGATACAAGCTGAGCCCGCTCTACCTCTCTGAAGGCTCTGAGTTCTGCCCATGTGCCTGAACATTGAGTGTAGCATGCTCTGCACCACGCTGACTCCAGAAGGGCTGCGTGGTCTCCTCATGTGCAGCATCAGTTTTGGGGGCTGAGGCGATTTTCATATTTAATGTTGATCCCCTGTGGGATCTGGCACAGGCTGTCGTGGGGGTCGTGGGGCCTCAAGCAACTGAGGTTTAGTCAACCAGTTGTGGAGATCAAAGAGACCTGAGCCCAGGAAGCTCAGTCTGCTGGGCTGATGTAGCTCAGTGCACTGGAAGATGACTGCTCACTGCCCTGCAGACAGGGGCCGCGTGGCTGGCTGGCTGGACGGACGGATGGATGGTGAGAGTGCATAGGGGTGCATGAATGGACAGGATGACTTTATGTGGAAGGGGTTTCTTTGGTGCCTTCATCCCCTGAGGGAAACCCTGAATCTCTACCCTCTTTCCTCCTCCCCAGCTATTATTCCAGCCATGCCAGAGTCTCCAGGGACAGGCAGATTCATTTTCTCACTTGCTGATGATGTATAGTAAATAATATAAAAATCATTCAATGTCATGTCTCAAGCATTTCTGGGAGTGTTGTCAGCCTCCTAATTAACGCCACTGCCTGGCAAGTGCTCAGAGCCTGTGCCCTTGAGCTCCCTCTGAGCCCCTAACTCCCATGCCAGGATCAATGCAGGATGCACCAAGCCCCAGCTAGCAACTCCCTCCCCTGCTCACCCCAGAGTCACAAATACCTCGGACTAGTCCAATAAGAGACAGCTCCATGTCCTCACATTCAGGGGACATGTTACTGATGTCATTTAAGGAAACAGGCTGTGCTGAGAAAATGCTAAAGAGTCCCTTCCACAGCCTCAAATCTTCCCAGCCGAAGCCCCTCCTCCCAGATTCTTCATGCTTAACCTGTACCCCCTCCGCCACACCCCCCACCTCTGCACCCTCCCACAGATAAGGAAGGTGTGGTGGTTGCTTCCTGGCAGTCAGCTCAGTTTGAGCATATTGGAAGAAGAATCTCTTACTGGTGTGTAACCAAGGGACCAAGGCACAAACCAGCATGAAGAGCATTCACTAGTCCACATTTTCCTCTTGGGCAGCTATCAGAACTTTATTGAGGGCACAGACCATGCTGCACCCTGTATTTCATTAACAATGCGGGATGGGGCCTTAAGCTTGTGCAGTTTGAGAAGCCCTCATTAAGGTAAAGGGCAAAGTGGTGAACACAAAACAAGGCTCAGGCCTGGAAGGAGCGTGAAGCGAGGGCCCAAGGGCTGAGCTCGGGAGCCTTCTCTCTCAGTTCCCAGATGAGCATCCCCTACCACCTGCTCCTGCTTTCTGGAGGGGCCTGGGCCATGCTCTCTGGCAGAGTCCCTTCAGATGGGCAAAGACTATCCCCCTAGAGGTGGGCTGGACTACACAACACGCCACCCAGGCGAGTCCTGGCCTGAAGGAGGAGCAGACGCTGGATCCGCTTTGTAGAACCGCTTGGTTCAGGAAGTCCCGCTCAGAAGGATCCCAGCCCAGGCCTCTTTTTAGCACTAGTTTGTGCAGCTGCCCTAGCAGAAGGAAAGCTAATAGAAGCAACTCCCGGCTTCCATAAGATCAATAGAGTAACCAAGGAGTCAATAAATACCCATGAGTATGTGGTGAGAGAAATGTATAATTTTAAGGGGCAGGAAAGAGAAAAAACACTTAGGCTGAAGAATTTCAAACACTTGACCCTCCACCTGGAAGGGAGGTAACAGGACACCCTGCTGTGTCAGAGTGGGCTGCACCTGGTGACTTCCACCCCAAGAGAGCAGTTTGGAAGGGGGTGTGTCTCCACACTGAAGAAACCTGACAAACACTACCAAGCCAGGGGATCAAGGTCGACCTCAGCAGTGATCCCCCCGCCTGACACTGCATGGTGAAAGGGGCACTAGACCATAGCTCTGGTCAAATCGTGAAGTAAACATCAGATCCCCAGCTGAGGGGTGCCCTGCAAAACACCTGGCCAGTGCTCCTCACAGCCAGCCACAACAGAGAGACTGCCACAGTCAGTCAGGAGGACCCGAGGTGACATGATGACTAAACGTGACGTGGTATCCTGGGTAGGACCCTGGGACAGAAATAGAACATTACGTAAAAATTAAGGAAGGCTGAATAATATGAGGCTTTTTTTTATTTTAAGGAGAAAAGGACCAATAACGAAATAACAACAAAGACAAAAACAAAACAACACCAAAACAATAAAAATGATATGGGATTTCAAAACAAGATGAGAGGAATTAACAATGGTTGTTATAGGAAGATGACTGATTGGGTGGTAGAACAATGGAGATGAGGGTGGAGAAAATTAATTAATTGAATGAACCATCATCTGTATAACTGAGTAACAAATGTGAAGACAACATTATACAATACAGTATCCGGTGCTAGTTCCCTACTATCTTCTCTATAATTTGGTATTTACTTTATTGTTTTTGTGTTAACTAATACAAAGATAACATTATGTAATACAGCATCCAGTGCTAATTCCCTACTATCTTCTCCATAATTTTGTAGTTCTTGTATTGTTTTTGTGTTTTTCTGGTTTATATGTCTCCATTCTTTTGTCTTTAAAATAATAAAAAATTTAAAAATTAACTAGCAATGTTTTTTATATTACATATTGTTATTACAATGCAGTATTCAATTGTTGAATGAAGTTGCTCAGATTACTAGATGTAAGAATGCAAGACTGATCAAACAGTTAAAGAAAATAAAAAGCAATAAAAATATTTTTAAAAATTACCCAAGCCTGGTGGGGCACGCCTGTAATCACAGCTCTCAGGAGGTGGAGACAAGAGGATCATTGCAAGTTTGAGACCAGCCTGGGCTACAAAGTGAGTTCAAGGCCAGTGTGAACTGCACAGTGAGACCCTGTCTCAAAAAGACCAAAACAATAATAATAATAAAATTAGAAACAATACAGAGCTTCACTAAACAACAGCTGTCTTCAAATTAGTTGCTCAGATTACCAGATATAAGCATGCAAAATTGGTCAAGAAAATAATAATAATAATAATATATAAACATTGGTTTATTGATTAGGACAAATGCACCATACTAATTTATGATATTGATAACAGGGAAAACTTGGTGTGTGTTCTATGGGAACTCTCTGTACTGTGTTCGCTATTTTTCTGAAAATCTAAAACTCTTGAACAAAGATTTTAGAAGTTAATGGAATAATACTTATCTAATTTTTATTTTTTAAATATTAACAGAAGGGCAGGGGATAAAGTTCAGCAGCATAGCACCTGAGTTCCTGAGTTCTTTTCTCAGTACGAAAAAAAAAGTGAACAGAAATCTTTGGGTTCCAAATCCACTTATGTATGTGTGAAACCCTCACACACACACAGGGCAAGACAATGCTTAGAGACCTGTCCCCCACCATCAGTTAGTGCTCCAGAGAGTTCACATCCCTTTAGGGCAGCAGCCAAGTCTTCTTTTTCTAGTTCATAGATAGGATATTTAACACAGAGCAAAGCCCGTAGTTGGCGCTTAATAAACACCTGTCATTTAACATAGAAAAGGGGTGGTGAGTGCTGCTCAATTTCACACTGAAGGGTAGCAGGTGTTTTTTACAAAGAAGTCAACTGACTGTCATAAAACAAGAAGGTAGATTATCACAACCTCACCACCAGCTGACCAGCACAAATAACAATAAGCCGCATGTATTAAGTACATGGCTGTTGAGCTACTTAGCCCTCTTGAGCATTCTAAGCAGAAGGCAGTTTCTACCAGCAGTCTCCATGGTGCAGGGGAGCACATGGAGCACAGTAAAGCATGTGACCCTTCTCAAGGTTCTGGAACAATCTCGTCTCAGCATATGAGGACAAAGCCAAGATGCCAGGAGGCTAAAGGAGGAGGCAGGCAGGTCCAAGATTGCAAGAGTGAAATGTATTGGACACTTATGACACAAGGGTGGCCCTGGACATCAAGATCCAGGATCTGGATCCCTGCAATTTGGGTCAGAAGTAGTGGACTTATAACGTGGTCATGACCAAGCTAACTTTGTTCATGCCAGCATGTGCCTAGTTTATCCTAAGGTCATATGAAACATCAGGCACATTCCTGGTGTTGACAATACCAGGAGCAGGTTGTAAAGCTCCACAGACCACTCTGATAGCTTTGTTTATTTATAGTACTCTAGGAAATTATGCAGCATAACCTGGCCAGGGCTACATTGGCAGTTGTGGTGGTCATGATTCAAGATGGCTGCAGGCAGGTAGAGCTGAATTCCCAGTGGAGCTAGACTTCAACCAACACAGAGAAGCCTCACCCTGGATCTACATAAAGCCAACATGTTCCCCTTGTACTAACCTTATCAGTCTATGATACCTATTTCAATCTGTTTCTCAACAGGTACCAAATTCAAATGATTGTAAATTTCTAAGGAGCCAATCAAAACACCCAAGAATGTTTAACAGTTTCTTTCTAGACTAACACAGAAAGATTCCCCAGGATTTTCAGAATAGCGGCATCTTCTCCACAGCAGAGGTCTTCATCTGCTGTTCCAGGCTGTGGTCCTGCCTCTGCCGCCCAATGGTTGTGTCACCTCAGGTTGGCCTCCATTTCCACCCTGTGTAATAAGAAGTTTGGACTAAGATATTTCTGAGAGTCTCTACCGGCTCAGACATTCCACGGCTCTTCAGACACAAAGGGAGTTGCCGAGAGGACAGCTGACGATGTCAGAACACTGGGCTGAGGGTACAGATGGGATCCCTGACTAGAGACATAGCTATGCCTCATTCTCTCGCTCCGAAGTGTCCCCCTAATCCCTCAGAGATCCAGCTCTGTCATCCCCACTCCATGGCCAAGACCTCACCAACGCCCTGCTGTGCCCGCCCAGTTCCCTGGAACAGGGAACGCTCAGACTCAAGTGTAGGAGTCTCGTTGCACAAAGCAAGCAAACAAGAGCCCGGAATTCCTTCACGCACCCCACGTCGGCACTCCCACCCATCCCTGCAGAGGAGCCCACTCACTCTCTGGGCCACAGTCAGAAACACAGCTAGCGCTGGCGCCGTGTGGGCAGGTGGGCGCCGTCCCTAGGAACACCCAGCTCCTCTTCTCAGCTGCCTGCCAGAGCTCCGCTCCTGTAGCTACACTGCAGCCGCTGGCAGCCCCACCACTGAGAAACAGAACCATGACACCAGGCTTCCTATCCAGGCAGGCCAAGGCCCCTGCTTACCACCTGCCTCCATCTGGTTTTTTAGAAGAAGCCTCAAGAATAGGATCCTCACCTTTCCCTCTACCAGGAGCTCCTGGAACCAAAATGCCTGGAAAGGGTGTGGGAATGCTATGGAAAGAACCTCAGGCTAGAGTTTAGGAGACTTGAAATCTAGTCCTAACTCTAGCACTACAAGCTGTGAATCTTCGGGGTTGGTCGCCATCCCTCCCTCGGGCTCAGTTTCCTTATATATTTAAGTCTTTCAACCATATGACCAATTTATTAGTACCTTACCCTAGAGTGGTGATACAGAAATTCAGTCATACCGTAGAGCATGCCCCTTTCTGCCCAGGAAATCATGGCATGCTGTGCCATGTCCCACACTAGAACCTTTTACATCTGTTACAGACAAAGTGTTCTACAAGCATAGAAACCAGGTGAACTGGGGACAGACTCACCTGAGGCTACTGAATGGTAGCTAAACCATTCTAAGATATTCAAGCTCCTGAGCTAATAGGCAAAAAGAGTCAGGGTACTAGCTGGGGCTACCGAGCTAGGGAAAAAGGTGGATGTGAAGGGAATTGGGCTGCTGTGCCACTGTGGAGCAAGAGAGGCCATGTCTGGAATTCCAGGGAGTCAGAAGTACTTTTGGTATTTTTTCATCCTATAATCCTGGTCAGTTGAATGGGCAGAAATCTTAATCAATTTAGATTCCACCAAAAGAAGGCCTGGGGCATTTGTCTAGTGAAGAATTCCACCCCACAGACCTTTTCTGAAATTTTCCTTTCTATTGCTGAAGGGAAAACCCAGCCAGAGTCATTCCACCCAGGTGCTCTTTTTGGTTTGTTTTAAGTCACAGGAACATTCTACTATAAAGGCTATAAAAACTGAATCACTGGACCTTCCGGAGGGCAGTCACTTCAAAAAAGATTCAGTTCAGAGGTAACCAGAGCTTTCTACTTTCCTAGAGACAGAAAGCAAAATATTGGACCAGGGCTGGGGCGTGGTGGCGGGCAGCAAATTGGTGGAATCAGTGTTTAGAGCAGAAAGCTTCAGTTTTACAAGATGAAGGGTTCTAGAGATTAGTTACACACAATGTGAATGTTCTTAATGTCTCTTAACTATACACTTAAGATGGTTAGAATAACATGTGATGTTGGGTTATGTGCATTTTACCACCATTAAAAATAAAATTCAGTTTGATCCATCACTACTATCCTGGCTTGTGGTTGCAGAGGTTCAGTCCATAGTCACTGGCTATTGTTTGGGACCTGTAGTGAAGCAGAACATCATAGCAGAGAGCACATGGTAGAGCGGTGCTGTTCACCTCATGGCATCCAGGGAAGGAGGAGAAAGAGGAAAAGGGTCAGGGACAAAGCTTTCAAGGGCATGCCACTGTGAGCTACTTCTCCCACTAGGCCTTATCTCCTAAAGTTTCTACTCCTCCCAGTAGCTCGTTAAGCTGGGACTCCATTAGTGTAGCCCTTATGATCCAGTCACCTCCCAAATGTCCTACCTCATTCCCAATTCGGAATTGCATTGGGAATAAAGCCCTTAGCACCTGCGCTTGTGGGGACACTGCAGATCCAACTCATAGCACAAATTTTAACTCTCTGCAGCATTTTGTCTAAAAGGCCTGTTCCACCTGCACCACTGGCCCCAGTGGGGCAGAGTTCCAATCTGGGCACAGTAGGAAGGGGGACTAGGGTGGAAAGCAGGGCAAACACACACACAATAAACACACACACACATACGCACATGCACACAGCCAGGCCTTGTCCCGTTCCTGCTCTGCTCTGTCCTGACATAGGCCCAGGAGGCAGCTTTTCTGAGTCCCTAGTGCCGTAATGACAGATGCTTCTCCTACTTGGACTGCCACCCACCCCATGCCCCGGTAATGCCACCCTTCCTTCTGAGCGTGCAGCCCCAGGGATGAGGACTTCCTTCCTGGGTTCCTCATGCTTGGGCTGCTTTGTTTCCACTCTTGGCTTGAAGTTTTTTCACCACATTGCGCCAAAGTCCAGAGCTGTGAACACACCCAGTTGTGTCTCTTTCCCTGCTGGGTCCCTCACTTCTCTTACCGGCCCTGTGGCTGTGTCACAGCTCCAACCCAGAGGCAAACTGCCTTCGCTCCTTTACTCTCCAGTTCGTCCATGGCCCAGATGCATGACCCACAGGCTCCAAGGGATAAGCAAGGAGTGCCAATATCGCATGGGCCTGAAGATTTGAACCACCTGCCCCAGTACCCTCCACCTGTGGCTCCAGCAGGCTCCCTGCCGCCACCGTGGGTCCTGTCCCTCCCTCCAGAGGTGCTTGGGCACTCAAAGGCCAGAGGTTCCCGGGGTCTACCAGGAGCAGAGGAAGAGGTAGGGGCCCCAGGGGTTTGGAGCAGCACAGGGCAGCCTGCAGTGAAGTGGACCTTTCCACTCCCTGCAGAGGAGACACACAGAGCTTCCCGAGCTTCTGCGCACTGCACTTGCGGCAATTTCCTTGATCTTACTGAAGGACCTGCATTGATCCCAACAGCGGCAATTAACCACGTGTAGCTTTTTGAAATTTATATTTAAATTTTGAACTTCAAAATTCAGCTCCATGTATCCACGCCATATTTGGGGGCTCGAGTTGTGGCCAGCGGCTGCTGTGTTGGAAGCACAGACACAGAGCAACATCACTGCAGAGAAGTCTTACGGAGCAACGCCATGCGCAGATAAAGCCAACTTTGTCAACAGCGAGAGAGCCTGGGCCTGCATAATACAAATTAATCAATTACAGTTTAACAGCCAAACATTCTCCCAGCAGCAACATGTGTGACTGAAGGGTGATTGGGTTTTTATGCAGAGATGGCTTTTAGCTGGGCTGGGTGGGATTTAGGCAGAGGGGAAGAGGCAGGGAGATGATTTGCTGAAGTCTCCTCCAAAGATGCAGCCATAGAAAGTTGAGAGGATTGATGTAAGTGCACAGACCCACCCGAGCAAGGAGCTTTTTAAAACTGAAAGCGAGAAATTTACTGCAATGGAGAAAAGAAGAAATAACGTGTTTATTCTCCACTTGGTTCTCTAAAGGAAACAAAAGAACATCAGTTCTAAAAATGTCTTTGCCGCACAAGCTTAGCAGGCCAGGTCTAGGAAGCCGCTGCTCACTGTGAGTGAATGAGGTATTTAACCTGTCTGCTCTGACAAGAAAATTAAAGATGTGTGAGCAGGGCATTAAACTTGAGAAACAGAGATGGATCCTTTGCATGGTACCTTCTCCCACTGCACCCCCAGCAGGAAAGAATCAACTCTGTTTCCAGTTCTTTCAAAGTCTAACCATGTAGGGGCTGAGGGGACAGAGGGGGGTCTTTGCTTACTTTCATTACAGACCAAAAGGATGGGGCGGCTGCAGAGATATCGTCCTGACCCACAGAGACAGCCCTTCCTGGAAAAGTAGTTGCCCTTAGCAGTGTGCTGGGCTCCACCTCCTAATTTGGCATGTCAGGGGTGGAGCCCAAGAATTTGCATTTTGATAAGTTCCAGGGGCGCTGTTGCAGTGACCTCCAAGTGAGGGTCACGTTCAGTACCGTACCCACTTGCTCTGGACCCTGTCTCAATGAATGTGGGGGAGAGCTTCCCACCCAGGGAATGAGATGTACTGTTCCGATTTGTTAAAATGGTGCATTTTTCATCCTGATTTGGAACCTCCCAAGGTGGTTCCTGTGTTCTCCCTGCTGAGGCTCAGGGGTGTGCAGTGATTTGCCCAACATCAGACAATAAGCACAAAGTCACAACTCGAACTCAGGAATTAGAACGCTCAAAACCCACAGGATTCTTCCCACTAAGCCACAAGGCCTCCGAGGAATGTTGTCTGAGCTGATTGAGTCTGAGCCTGTGTTTCTCTGGGTTTCCTGCCCACCCTTTGGGCAGAATGGCCGCCATCAGAGCAGACAAGTCATCTGTTGAATGGGTTCACCCATTAGATTGCCTCTGAACACCAAGAACCAATGCAAGGTCATAGCTAACACTAACATTTGCCGCACATGAGGCCCCTTACCTATACCACCCTTTGCATCCTTATACCTGAGACATAGACTCCACCAGGCCTCCCATTTCACAGATGGGGAATGTGAGGTACTTTGTATCTAAAATATCAATGCTAGCAAAGGATTCTGATCTGAATGGACAGTTTCTTGATAGGACCGAGACACACATGGAACTAGACCAGACCTTCTGACACGAGAGAAGTCTTTATTGGGTGGGCAGTAGCAGGCTGCCTAGCAGACCAAAGCAGCCCCTGAGCTGAGCAAAGCATGGGCTCTTAAACCCTTTTTCAGGGTAGATGTTGGTGGGCCAGAACAGCCTGAGAAGGGGTGGGGGTGCCCAAGGGTCAGAACAACCCAAGGGGGCAGTGAGCAGAACAGTCCAAGCAAGGTGAGTTTGTCAGAGTCCTGCCAAAGCGGATGAGGGTGGGGTTGGCTTTTGTGGCCAAGGGGTACTGAACTAGAACAGGTAAGGGAAGGAGGGAAATATTGAGTTAAAGTTTTCCCACGAGGGGGCTGGCTGCCTTGTGACTTATCATTCTAGACTTGATCTAATAGGAATAAGGACAGCGGGTCTTGCAGTAACTACTTCCTGCTGAGGAGGGGCATAGTTAAGAGGGTATTTTGTCTGGGTCGTCAGTTGGGACCAGCTGAAACTGGAGATCTGAAAGAAGCATAAGGTTAAAATTTGGGGTTGTTAATTTTTGGACTGTGTTGCAAATGAGGGAGAAGATGTGGGGTGCTGTAGAGAGATGCAGCATTCTTCGAGAGCAACTGAACTTGCAGGGCTGGAGACTCCCGGGGCTCCTGCCAAGGCTGGGGTTCCCAGGATTACCCTGATGTAGACGCTATGTTGGGAGCGCTTAGGTGGGTAGACGAATCGGTCGGTGAATTCCCCATCCGTGTAGACCTGTAGACTGGGGAGAGGGAGAACTGGGCGGCAGGTCGTGTTAGAGGGGTACCAGGGATAGGGAGAGGAGTTGCATAGGAAGAAGTGATGGTGACGGAGGGGGGGAAGAACTGAGTCTGATTGCAAGGACGGGAGCTCGGGGAGCTGGTTGGTCCATAGCAGGTGAGGTCAGCTCTGGGGGGAGATAAAGGGGAGGGTTGGCAAAGTGGGAGTTGTTTTGTGTATGGGGTGGTTACCGGGCTGAACCTACAAAGGGGCTAAGTTTTTGTCAGGCTTTGGTGAACACTGATCTGCACAGGATTGGAGCAGGTGACAGATGAGGGAGAGAAGAGGCCAGTAACTAGTGAGAGGGCTTGGAGCAGCAGGGGGAGCTGGAGGAGAACAGACTGTCCTTACATGAGTTTGAAGGGCCTGAGTCCAGAGGGTTGCAGGGGTGGGCAGCATGAAGCCAGGTCAGGGACAGAGGCAGGAGGGACAGCCCTGACTGCTGAGTCTCTGTTGAGAGCTTAGAGAGATGTGCCTTAAGCAGATGGTTAGCTTTTTTTTTTTTACCTTACCTGAACACTGAGGGCGGTAGGGAGTGTGCAGGGCCCAGTGGATGTTGAAGGGCTATGAAACTTGTTGGGTGACTTTGGAAATGAATCCCAGTCTATTGTCTGACTGAATGGAACAGGTTAAGTCAAAATGGGGAATGATTGATGTGTCCACCCAGGTGAGGATGTATTGGAGTTTTGTGGGATTTTTTGTAGCTGGGCATGTGGGTAAAGTCAGTTTTCCAGTTTTCTCCTGGTAATGTTCCCCTAAACTGGTGTGGGAAAAAAGTGAGGGGAGGTGGAAGAGAGCCTTGTAGGCTTGTTTTGGAGCATACTGTGCATTGAGAGGAGATGTCCTGTAGTGAGGGGGTTAGGCCAGGGTAGAAGATGATGGGGTCTAGGAGCCTTTTTAGCAGTCTCCAGCCTATGTGGAGAGAGTTGTGAAGCTGGCTAAGGAACTGTTGGGCAGGGTGAGAGGGTGCTGGGGAGAACCCTTGACCCCAACAACCGTGATCTTTGATGGGAATGTTTGACCAGAAAAGCTGGGGAGAATGGACCAGGAGGCCCCTGTGTTAGCAAGGAAGAAAACTGACATACCCACCACCTGGACTTTTACGCTGGGCTCCTCAGATGACAGCAGGATCTCTGCCTCATCAGTGGGAGTTTGGAGTCCCGGGCCCCATCAGTCCTCTCCAGCCAAACCAAGCAGGTGGAGGCTGCTCGTTGGTTGGGAGCCAAGCAGACTGTTTGGGGGCCTGAGGCTTGAGAGCTGCTGCAAGGAGTTGGCATTTTTGTTTGGTGAGGGCAAGTTTTTAAAGACCGTGTAAGGCCAGGTTTAAAAGTTCATGGCAGGAAGTGTTGGGTCCCTCCTCAAGATGTTTCTAATGTCAGGGGCCCAACTGAGAGATGAAGGAGGTATTGAGGTCCAGTTGGCCCTCTGTTGGAACTCTGATATACGAGGAGGAGGAGGGGTCAGAAGTGAAAGAGCCAAGATGCTTTTTGAGTTGTGAAAAATCAGGGAGAAACCAAGGTTCTCCACCAGGTGAGGATGTGCCTGGGCATGTGGGTAAAGTCAATTTGCCAGTCTTCTCCTGGTCAGGGGGAAGCTGGGGGAGAGTGTTTCCCTAAACTGGTGTGGGGAAAAAGTGTGGGAGGTCGAAGAGAGCTGACTGAATGCAACGGGGCAGGCCAAAGTGGTCTGGTAGTGTTCCCCTAAACTGGTGACTTATCATTTCTAAAGAATGTTCCCACCACCCATACAACACAAGAGAGGAAAAAGAAAGGTCTACATCATCTGTATTAATCACACATTCTGGGCAAGAGTGTTTCTGATTCCTTCTTCCACCCAAAGATGGGTTGCACACCTGCTGTGCGCAGGCACTGAGGAGTATTATTTAGGATTAGGTCTCAGTTCCAACACCCAGAGCTTTGTAGACTCACATCTTTCAGGCCCCCAGAAAGGTTGGTCCTTTATGGTTAATGTCCAGATCACTTTTCTTTCCAAAAAAAAAAGGGGGGGGGGATAACAGCTCATTTTTAGCAAGAAAGAAGATGCCAGAAGGTAATTGCTTTGCAAATTACTGTAAGTTATAAATGGATCAATGATTTTTTCCAAATTGGAATCAACTGTAATTAGCAATATGCAAATCCCACCCTGCGCCTCTGTGGCCCACAATGAAGTAGGAGGGGCCCTCAGCTGCCAGCTCTGTCCCCCCAGGGAGCTAACGAAGTAAGAGGAGCAGAGTAAAGTGTGTGCCGTCTGATAGTGGGGCCAGGCCTGAGCACAGGCCTCAGAGCTCTCCACCACATGCCAGCCCTATCCCCAGCTCTGGCCTGAGTGGAGACGGCGCTGCAGGATTTCAGGGGTCTGCCCGGAAATGACTTTTCTTCCACCCCATACAGTCAGCTTGGGAGAAGGGCAAAACAACTGCTAGGGTTTAATTTCTAAGCGACCCAAGATGCTTCGCAGCCATACAAGGAAGTCAGCCTGGGGGCAGGGAATGAGCCCGGGACAGGAGTCCAGGAGAGCCCTGGGTACTGGTTCCAGCCCTGCACTGTCATCCATTGCCAGGTTCTTCATAAGGCAAGGCCACTGATGAAGGGCTCCTCGGGGGTCCTCCAATTCACTTATTCCTTCGCTACAGCACTTACTCTGCATTCTACTCTCAGGCTCAGCCAGGCGCTGGGCTCAGAAAACCAGTCACAGCTCACCACACTCTCGGGAGCTCTGTTTGCTGGAAGCAAAAGTAGGGAAGGACAGTGGCTCCAGAAAAACCTGGGGATGGCATGGCCAAGGGACGCAGGGAGGCTTCTCAGAGGGGACACGGTGAGCTGGGCCTGGAGGAAGGACACCACGGTTCACCTCCCAAGGGTTCACCTGTCACTCCGCCTGGGGCCACGGACAGCTGTAAGAGAGCTCCTGGAGCTTTCGTGGACACATGCCCATTTGGGGATCACAGTCAGCACATCCATGGCTGGGCCACCTCTGCAGTTTCAGGGCCACCAGAGACTGTACCTGGGGGCCCACATTTCCACTAGCTTAACTGGTGCTTCTGAGCCATTTAGTCTACTCTAAGAAAGAATGGGCTCAAGCCTTCCTCATTCTGTCCGTACCATTACCAACAAAGTGGCCCTCACCCCAGCACTATGGACAAGAAACCTTGAGAACAACTCCAGAACATTTTTCCTAGGTGCCCCTCTCAAAAAACGAAGCCACAGTTGCTGCCACATTGGTGCTGCCACTAGGAACGTGCAAGGGGCTTTTTTAGAGTTGAAGCCTGTGTGCCAACTGTTACCACAAACAATCAATGGCTCTCTGGGAAGTGTCCCTTGGCTGTTCCTCTTATCCCACTTCTCCTGGCCCTCCCTGTGACTAAGACCAGCCTCGTGACTCTGAGGTACCTGGCTGTCCTTCCCCCAGCTTCCTTTCTCTGTTTTGTCACTTCTGCCCAGGTCTTCTTCCCTGGGAAGTCTTACAGGAGAGGAACCCTCCACTCCCACGAGGATGCTGGGACCCTGGACCTTCTCCTGGTGGTCTGCACACAGTCCCTGGGGCCTCAGCCCTCCCCATCTGTGTAACTGTCCCCCCATCTCTCTTACCTAACATAGTCCTTATCTTGGTAGCCCCGATGCCCCACTTGCTAACTAACAGCAAGACAGGGGTTTTGTGCTTATTCAGAGATGCCATGAACAGCTGGCTTACAAGCAGCAAGCGCTGCACTCCCTGGGGTCAGAGATGCAGCAGCCGAGACCAACTGGCATTGGCACCAATTCTGCACAGTCTCAGGGCCAATGTCTGGCCTTCTGTGCTCCTGTTCACGCTGGCCGCACATGGAGCACATCCACCTGACCAGTGGCATTTCCCAAAGGGGTCCTAGCTGCCTTCCCCTGTGGGGCACAACCAGCTACTGATGCTCAGGGAAGCTGCTCTGCAGGTGAAAAGCTGGCTATTTTGGGGACAAAGGCCCTAAGCCACTTTCTGCACAAACAGCCCCTTTGCTGCTGTGCAGCCATTTGAACGTTCTGGGCCACCTTCTCCTCTCCTTGCCCACGTGTGCAGAGGCCTAGAGGAGCCTTTCTCCACAGACGGCAACTAGCTGCTAGACAAGACAGTGAGGAGAGTACCGCCTGCCAGCCACTCCCAGAGGTCCCAAAGCAGTGGAGGTGGCACTCCGGAACAGTCCAACCCGCGCTCTTATCTTTGGTCTCACAGGACTCTTTATCTTCTTAACGAGGACTCTATCACACTTCCCACAGAGTCAAGTTATGCACTGCATTGGGGGCAGTGGTTCTCCAGAGTCAGCAAGCGTCACAAGCATCAGGAGCGTTCCTTAAAATACACCTTGCTGGATCGCAGGTGCCGCGTCCCGCAAGGTCAGGCTGGATAGTGGCGCTGCTGGTCCAGGGATGCACTCAGAGTGCACACACCAGAAATATAAATATGGTTGGCTGTCGTCACACACATATACACAGAAAGCCCAGAGTTTCCGGAACTGCCCCAATTTTTGGTCAAGGGAAATACACTAAATCACTTTAAACAGTCCCTACTATGGTCCCCAAGGGGCTGTCAGAGCAACACAGCCTGTATCATGGGGATTGTGGAGCATGCAAGGAGGAAAGGATAAGTATTTCTCAGGCTCAAAAGCTGGCATTCTTCGCAGGTTCCGGAAGGGCCACGGATGAACGGAGACAGCACGGGACTGCACATCCTCCGATCACAGGCAGGCATTGCTCACTCCCTGCTCAGCAGCCACGGGGCACTTGTAGGTGGAAGTGGTTGGCAGGGCCAGGGAGGGCTGGGGAACCAGGACAGAGCAAGCGTCGCCCTGTAGTATCAAACCCCCCAAACCAGAACCACAGAAGCGTGAGCACCCACACTCATCCCAGTCCTGTTAAACCCAAATCTCTGAAAGGGAACTCCAGGAATCTGTGCAGACATGACCCTCAGTAAGACTTATATACACTTGAGGAATTTTCTCTTAAGCTGTCTCAAAGTCCCATCAGAATGCAAAAGATGGGAAAAGACAAAAACGGGGACTTCTTGTTCACTGGGCACAGAGTTTCAGTTTGGAAAGACTTTTAAAAAGCCCTGAGGGGGACGGTGGTGATGGTTGAGATGGAAGGGAGTGTCCGCAGTGCCACAGAGCTGTACACTTAATAATGTTTAAAACAGAAAATGTTATGTGTATGTTATCAAGAAAAGAAATAAAGTCCCATCAAGGAAATAGAAGAGAAACAGATCAATCAGTTGTACCAATGACCTGTAATGTTCTTGACAATGTTGTCCTGGTGTATTGGGGAGGCATTCGGGAAGACGGAGCCATGGGGGAATAACATTCTCCTAACATCTGCCCAACAAATGGATGTTCTGATGCTAATAACAAACACTTCTGACTAAGGCAAAATGTCTGCAGGGTAAACAGGAGGCAGCCTTCCCTGTGGATATCCACCAACCCCTTAGCTTCTGTCCTGGATCCCCAGGCAATAAAGTGATCTGCCGCGGGGAACTTCTCCAGTACCAATCTCTGGAGGCCGTGACCTCCTCGACCCAAGGGCCTATGGCTGACCGCTGACCTCCTGCCAGAGGGGCCCTGTGCTGTCAATCTCCATATTGGCTCCACCCACAACTCACCCCCATCAGGGAACAGAGTTCTGTTTGGCCATAACAAGTCAGTTCCCCAGAGCCTCAGTGCCTGGTCAATGGAAAAAGCTGAAGTTCCAAACCTACATAACTGAGGTTATAAAGGCCCCCAAGAGAGGCACGAACTCCAGGAATCCCAGCCTGGAAATCGAACAGCCAGCCCTATCCACCCCCAGCCCTGCTCCCACCCCTACACACCTGTTTACAAAGGAATGCTGCCATCTTGCCAGCTATGGAAGAGGCAGTATCTGCTTATGTTTTCCAAGTGTATCACAGGGTTCGGTGAAGTGCCACTTCACTCTTACCTCCCGAGAAAAATCTTCACTGGGGTCTCCAAAAGCCACTGAGCAGCCTCTCTGACTTCTAATTGCCTACAGAATCAGAATCAAGGTTTTGGCATTTAATTATGCACAGCCTGGTGTCTTTTCTTGGCATAAATGGCTTGATAGAGTAGAAAGGCAGCAGCTTTGTAGCCACAGAAATCTTGGTTGGACCCTAGCTCTGCCACCCCCTAGCTGGATGAACATGGGCTCTGGACTGAGGCAGCACCTGTGCTTGAAGAACTGAAGGGATGTGAGCAAGGCCACAGGATGACGTCGGCGAGGGTGCCTGGGACTCTGCGATACTCTCTACCTGTGCTTCCAAGAGCTGCTCCCTCCGCCTGAATGCCGGTCTGCAGGTAGCTGTCGATGTCCGGAGATCCTGGGGTTGAGGATCGAGCATTTATTCTTTGACAGCGCCTCCAGCCACTTCTCCAAGTCAATAGCACAATCCTGGGCTCAATAAGTGTTCAAGAAGGACTTGATAAATGGATTAAAAAGCAGAGCTCCGTGATCGATATGACTGACAAGCCGTTTTTAATGCGGAGAAATCCCACGGAAGACGAGGTGAACCCTGCGGAGCATCAGCCGAGCTGTCAAACACTTGGTCTTCAGGTCAAGCATCCCAGCAAGGTCTTTGTTAATGATTCACATTCAATAGCATAGAAAATGGAAAAATATTTCTGTGGCTCTGGTGTGGGGGGCTTGATACTACAGCGAGACGTTCGCTCTATCCTGGCTCCCCAGCCTGCCCCTGCCCTGCCAACCGCTTCCGCCTACAAGTGCCCCCTGGCTGCCGAGTAGGGAGTGAGCGATGCCTGGCCTGTGATCAGAGGATGTGCGGTCCTCTCCTGTCTCCGTTCATCCCCACATACACTGAGAGTCTTTATTAGGGAAAGAAGCAACCTTCCCAATGCACACTTTGAAGCAGCAGTGAAAAATAAAGGAGTCAGGAAAAAATGCTGGGAAGGGAGAGCTGAGAAGGCCGGTGGTGTACAAATAAATAGCTGGATGGTTACTAAACTTGACCCCGGAGTCATGTAATTAGAGACTAGGGCAAACCACATTAACTACAAAAATCATTATAAGAAAAAGACAAAGGAGGGCTGAAGGTGGTGGTATTGGGCTGCCAGGGAATCCTGCTGGGAAGGAGGCAGGTGGCAGCCGAGACTACGTGTGGGTCACTGTAGGAGTGAGGGACCTGTGAGACCCAGAGACTGGCAAACCTAGGGTTTGGGTGTTATTCTTCTTTTAAAACAAACCATGTTATTGTATGAGCTGTTTTTTCTAAACTAAAACTTCAGTATTCAGGTTTAATTGCAGTGTTTCCACTTTGCAATAAATGTGTGGGTTTTGGGTTGCAGTTCAGGCACTCAGTCTCCAAAAGGTTCACCATTCCTGTCAAATCCACCCTGGGGGGTTCATGAGGAAAAGAGAGGCGTGAGAAATGCTTGAGGGACTCAACAGCCACTGCTTTGAGCACCTTTTTCTGGTTCTACAGAAGCTGCCCTTTAGCACAGAGACTGGACCCTCTCCACCCCATGCAAACACAGGAGGGTCCTCAGGGGTCAGGAGAGCAACCACAGCAGAACTCAGGATGAGGCCAAGGACCCTGGAAAGCCGGCTCCCAGCTAGTCAGCCCTGTCTGAGGTCTGCTCCCCAGACCCAGTTCCCTCTTCTGCTCCCCAGCTTGTACCCACACGGAGAGCACTGGCACTGGTATGTCCTAAGACCTGCAGAGAAATCTGTTCCCTTTGACACGATCCACTCAGCTAATACCTGCTCTGCTTCCACTGTCTGTGGACACAGTGGATGGGAGGAATGAATGAATCTATTGAACATATGTCACATGCTAGGCGCTGTGCTAATCAGCTTATGTGATTACTACACCCTTAAACCACCCTGAAGAAGGAATAATAATTTCAGTTCTACAGATAAGGAAACCGAAGTTTCAAGAATTTGAACAGTCAGGCCCCACAGCCAGGAGCTGGGGATCTGGGGATGAAGTGCATACCTGCACCCCAGCATTACAAGAGCTCAAAGCCTAACTGAACATCAAAGGAAGCTTGCGGGGTGAACTGTGAGAGAACCAGAACACTGAACCCGCCTAGCACCAGGGACAGAAAGGGGAGGCACAGACAGAGGAGGCAGGGACCTTCTGAGAGGCCAGGTGGAGGCCTCAGGCTTGAGGGGTCTCCTGCTTAGAACCCACAGACGTTTGTCTGGCAGCTTTTTAAGGACTGATTTGGACTATCTTGGGATGTGGAACATGTACCTTTCCCTCATGTCTTACGGTCTGAAACACATGAGTCACTCTTCCAGCTCCTATGATCATGCAGCTTGGGTACCCCAGGAAAAGATCACAGGTGTCTATCAAAATTCAGTCTCCCCAAAGGTACATTATAATGCCCTGCTTAATTTTAAAAATACTAACAAAAAATTAAAATATACTAGGACTATATTTGAAGGGGTGTGTGTGTGTGTGTGTCTGTGTCTGTGTAAAAATGCTCTTAAACAGTGGAAGTCCAAGCATGGGATGTACATAAGTTCTCTATTCATACTCAAAACAGATAAGCCTGTAATGTACAGGATGTGGTGGCTCTGACTTACATTTGTTGAAGAACAATGGTCAGTCTCCATTCCCTTTGGAAAGGAAAAATCACTCATGGCCATGGTCATGGACTTCAAATCCTTGATAGCATTTCCCCAGTGACCGCTCATAATGCCTACCCATGTGCTTCTCGGGCAAGCAATGTCCTTCAATGGCATAGCTGAATCGTCTAAATGGTAGAAAGTTCCATCTTCTGCATAAGAACTTAGAGGGTGGAAAGATACACAGTGTGTGCTCACTATAGAACATTTGGAACAGAAAAATGCTCGTGAGAATAGGGAACGTAGTCCTCCATCTTCACCTACTGTATGGCTCTGTTCAGGCGATGTTTTCACTAAATGTCAAAGAACTCAGTAGCTCCCATGGTTTTAACATGTCCCTCAAAGTTTGTGTGTCGGGAACCCAACCTCCAGCGCAATGGCACTGAGAGGTGAGACCTTCCCAAGGCGATGGGGTGGTGGGGACTCTGTCTCATGGATGGATTAATGTCACCCTCCTCTCGAGTCGGTGATTACCTGGAGAGCAGTTTGTTATAAAAACAAGTCCAGCCTCTCTTGCTATCCCTCATGTGTCTTCTCTGTGGACCTCTTCCCTTTTGCTGTGGGATACGCAGCAAGAAGTCCCTGCCAGATGTGGGACCCCTGACCTTGGACCTTCCTGTCTCCTCGACCGTAAGAAGTAAATTTCTTTTCTTTACATATTATTCAGTCTGTGGTAGTCTGTTATAGCAACATAGACTAAGACAGTAACTTGTCTCTGTGTGTAAGTGTACAAATTGCCATGTGCTCTGATATATAAATAGACAAAGAGAAGAGTCAGCTGAATGGGGCAGCAGGGCATGCTCCCAGGTGTGTGTGGAGGGCCACGGAAGGGTGACCCATCTGGTCCCTCGTCCTTCTCTCTCTCAGGCTGCCCCCCGCTCTGCTTCCTGGCCCGCGGGAACTCAGCATCTTTGTTCCTCCATGCTCTCCCGTCGTGGCGGGGCATTCCCAGCGCTGCCAACCTGCTTTAGGTCGCTGGGTGGACTGGGCGGCCTCCTGGCCGTGAACTTCCCAGGAGAAGAAAGAGGTCAGCAAAGAAAAGACTGAACCTGTTTCGGGTCTCAGAGTGAGAGGGGGTGCGATCCTGCTGAGAGTGTGGAATGTGTCACATGCACTGTCCTTGTGCCACCTGTCTGACTCACGTGGGTCTGTTAGCTAATTAATGCTAACATTACAGATATTCCCTGTGCACACCAAGCTTCATGTTCAGCTCAAACAAGCTGCCTAATATTATTTCACAAATGAAGTTTCTGACATTCAAATAAGTAAAGAACTTTCCTAGCTGAGCACCTGGGAGGCTGAGACAGGAGGACTGGAGTTCAAGCCAGTCTGTGTTACATAGTAAATTAAGACCAATCTGGACTACAGAGCAACACCTTGTCTCAAAAAAGAAAGGAATAGAACCTTCTCTATTAATGAGGAGAATCAGGCTTCAGGGTTCAAGCCCTGACTGGTATAGATACTCACTACCCAGTCTGACCTCACACTGGCCTGAGCCCAGGCAGAGGAGACGTGGGGCAACAGCTGAAAGTTCTCTACGCTGCAGTCTTCTCTGAGGCTGCAGCTAAAGCCAGGACTGCTCTGGGAAGCACAAAGTGGAGAGAGCATTCCCCCAACACTGCCACAGACAGCTGTGTTTGGCACCCGGAAAGTTCTGGGGCATTGGTGATGCCTCCGGGGAAAGTTGGTACCCAGCAAGGGAGGGGAGCTGTGGCTCTCTGCAGGAGATGGTGGTGGAGTCTGGAAGAAGGGGCAGTGCCCTAGGCAGACATGTCGCATGGGCCTGGGCAGCCCATGACAGCAATGCATTGCAGAACTCACAGGGCTGACCAGGCTTGCTGGGGCTCAGAGACGATGCACCCGGGTGTGCCCAGGGATACTTGTGAGCCCCCAGCAAGGACTAGGGTCTTGCATAAAGGGAGAGGCAAGAGGTGGGGAGAACATTAGTGATGGCAGGCGTGTTTTTCACTCCGCACAGTGTGAGGGGACCTATAGGACAGTCATGAGAGAGAAAGAATAATCTCATGCAGACGCCTCTTTTTAAAGCAGCCATGATTCCTTTCAGCCCAAAAGGTCAAGTTAGACACCAGAGGTAGCACTTTTGCAACAAAATCATGGTCATAATTTGAGTTATTCCCCCTGTCCCCCTGAGTTACCCTCAATATTGCCCCACGGTCACCCAGGGCAACAGTAACTGACCCTGACCCCAGAGCCCAAGCAGGAATACACCTGACATCCCCCACCTGCGAGTGCTCACGGGCCCTGACCTGGAGAGGCCCCTGGACTGCAGTGTTGACAAGGACAGGGTTCAGACCAGCCTGGCTTCTCCTGATAGATGCCATGTGGAAAAGTGCTGGCCCGGCAGTGTCCTGGGGCTTCAGCAATGAGGCAGCGAAGGCTAATTAGTCTGTCTGAGATCCACAGGGGAAATGCTGACAGACTCAATGCACAGTAGGTGCCTAGTCCCACAGGTGCAGCTACAACCACAAAAGGCAAAGGAGCAGCAGGTCGGGGCAAGGGGTGGGCGGACAGGTGCCCTCCGAGGATCCCTTACCCAGAGGCTTCTGCAGCCTTTATTCCAGAGGTAAGTGTGAATGTGCCAAGCACCAGTCACTGTACAATGCTTTCTCAGATGGCTGTGCTTCTGAGAAGGGTGAGGGGAGAATGGTGGCAACAGGTAGCTGATACCAAAGCTCACAGGCAGTTGCCGGATGCACACAGCACACCAGAGTCCTAGCTGGCAGCTCTAGCTGAGGGTGAGAGGATATTGTTTTGTGTCAAACTGAACATGGGTGTTATGGCATGAGATACTAGCTCTGCAGGATGTCTAACACACAGCAGAAAACTTTGGGACTCAGGCTGGACTCCTGCTTGGCCATTGTCTTTCGGAGTTGGAAGCACATCATTGAAAAGCTAGAATATATTTTTGCTCTTCATCCTCATCTAGCAATTCTGAAGGTTAGATTTCAGTATCTCTTTCCTAGAAGAAAAAAAAAAAAGACAGCTTCGTGACTTGTTGGAGATTAACATGAGCATTAAGTGTAAAATGAGGGTACCTGAGGCTAATACCCCCCCATGTGAGAGTATAGTTGAAAGAAGTTAAAGCTCTGTTCCTGCGACCCAAACATCACACAGGAAATGGCATGAATGTGTTACAGAGAGATCGCCACTCACATGCTCAGGGCAGCATTAGTCACAGTAGCTGAGATATGGTATCTCCCCAAATGCCTGCCAGTGGATGAGTAGAAAAAGAAAATGTGATAGATAGACAGACAGACAGACAGACAGAGGTACAGATATAGATAATACAGATACAGATCGATATAGATGGCGACACAGACATAGACATACTAGAGTACTAGCCGGCCTTGCCCAGGAAGGAAATCCTGTAATTTGCAGTAACATGGGTGAGCCTGGAGGACATGATGTTGAGGGAAGTAAATCAGACACAGGAAAACACATGCTGCCTCTCAGTTGTCTGTAGAATGTAAAAAAGCTGAACTCATATCAGCACAGAGTGGAATGTTGATCACCAGGGGCCGGGGGTGGGTAGGAAAAGGTTGGGGAGACGAAGGTGATCAAGAGGCACAACACCTCCGTTTGGTAAGAGGACTCCGTTCCAGATCTCTGTTGTATAACACGGCACCTGCTGTTAATAGCAGCATATTATGTTCAATACAGGAAAACCACAGAGCAGATTGTAAGTGTTCTCAGTACAAGAAAGTGTTAAGTACATGAGGTGACACAAATGCTAACTAGCTGGACTGAGCCAGTCTCTCAGAACCTCATGTTGTTTACCATAAATACATACAATTTTGTCAATCAGGAAACTTTAAAAACTAAACTGAAAAATTCCTTTCCCAGACCAGAAGAAGAGCATGCAGTCTCCTCAGTTGTTTCCCATGTTTTCCTGAGAACACAGAGGGCCCTTTGGTGAGCAGAAAGAGATCCCTGTCCAGAAAAAGGCACTAACCGGGCCTGGAGAGGATCAGGTGACCCCCTCTCACAAGGCCCCAGGAAGAGCATGAGCTGACCCTGCTAACAGAGCGTAAGAAAACTCGGAGAGAACCGGAGGTAAACTGTCACTTCCCTTGGAGATCAGATATAGGAGACACTTGGTTATGCAGAGAATAAATGTTCTTTAATCTTCCATTTCTAGTAATACACCTTCCTTTTGATGTGTTGTGACTCAGGACATCACAGAAGCACACCAGGTGTGAAAATCTGATTTAGATTTAATAAATATATTCGCACACTTTCCAGACCTTGGTGGGAACATTAAATTATAGTGATTTCCAAGAGTTTCTGAAGATTAAAATACATAAAGCTTGGGTGAGTTTTTATGTCGTTGGCATATCTTTATTTCACCGATTTCCTTTCATATCTTCCAAATTGAAAGATATAAGGCAGGTAGCAAAAGTTAGGTCCAGAAGCTGCGCAGTGAGATTCTCTCAGCGGGGACAAGGTGGCAGTGGATGGGTCTAGCCCTGTCTAACTGGGGCAGCCCTTGGAGGAGCAGTCATTTGAGAATTCACCTGTTCAACAAATAACTGTTTCAGGCAACTGTTCTAGGCACTGGGGACACCATAGTGACCAAAGCTGACAAATGTCTCGGGAGCAGCTGTCTAATGCAGCCAGCGCCATTCTCCAGTCATGGCAGCAGCAGTCCCAACGGTAGCTGCTGGCACATAACGTGCTGCTTAATTTACCTCCCCTTAACTTTGCTTCACCTTCTCACGCCTAGTTCCCTAACCTGGAGACAGATGTAATTAGCCATCATCAGGCGGGTGATGACGAGCAACTCACTTAAAGTATGTAAAACAGGAAACGCAGATTAGCACTATAATAACGGCATGGGTTTAGGTTACACACAGACCTGAGTCCAAGGGTGCAAGCCTGAAATCAGACATCCTTTGAATTGCAGAGGATATAAAAATAGGTGAGAGAAAAAAAGATTCTTAAAGCAACAACTGGTGTGGACAGGCACCCCATAAGTAGTATATTCTATTGCGAACCGTAGTAAAACCAAGAAGAACTAGAACAGGTAAGTTGCTGAAAGGCACCCAGCAAGCACTGAACACGTGAACACCTGTGCCCTTTGTCCCCTCCTTGTTGTGGCATCTGGGGGCACCCTGAATGGTAGTAAATGCGTGTGTCCAATCTCCGACTTCATCTACCACAACCTAAAGAAAAGGGTGATTTTGAGCTGCCTTTCACTTTCGCATCAGTTGTATCTGAGAAGTGACTAATGGCATTTGACCTGCCAGTCCAAGATGCTCAAGCCTGTGGGCTCAAATGTGCAGTTTTGGCTAAAACTTCCTTTTGCTTGTCTCCCTCAATAACCCAGGACGTGGCCTTGATTCCTCCCTTGGCAGGGGAGTGGGAGTAGCTCACCCTCCGAGATAAACATGTATAAGCCAGTGAGGGAGTGAGAGCATGCTGCAAACCATGTCCCCTGGATGAAAAGAACATGGGATGGACCTAGCCCCGGGTGGAAATAGGACTGACTTCACCAAATGGAGACAGGAAGTAAAACTCACAGCTCCGCAGTGTGCATCCAACAGAGAGAGCAGAAGCCACTCATCACAGCTCACAAGGCTGCCTCCCCACCCAGTCCCACCACACACACCCTCCCGCATCTGCCGCTGCCCTTGTGTGGGGAGAAGGGGTCATTCTTACAGAGGACCCAGCCGGGGAGCCGAAGAGAACAGATGTCTTGACTCCTCCCTCGGCTCCTTAATGCTGCTTTCAGCTTCATTAGCCAGATGTGCTGCCCACACCTGCGTGGGGCTCTGGAAAGCTGAGCAGAGACCCCCAGGGTCCTGAGGGGCCTCTGCACCCTCTCTTCCCTCCCGCTCTGTGGGAGCTGTAGGAACCTGAGCCGTCAGCATGCCTGGCTCTTCTGGGACATGGATGAACTGCAAGCCAGCGAGGAAAGGAAGAAGATAAGGTCCCGACTCCCCACCCAGAAACCAGCTCAGCTGTCGTCCTCACAAAGGGCCCAATACCGGAATATGCAAATAATCTGATAAATATTTAAATCTAAATAAATCAAAAGTGAACAGTAATGGCTCCCAGTCAGCCACCCTATCCAGTGTTTTGTTCAAACACCTAACAGCCCAATTCCCCCATTCCAGTTTGGCTGTGAACCTTAGGGCAACCCCTCTGTGCCTCCTCACTTCCCTCACCCATGAAAGGGGGAACTTTTTACACTCTATAACAGGACTGGGATCATAATTACATGACCTAGTGCTTGAAAGATCCCCTCACAAAGTGGACGCACCTAGTTATTAATGAATATTTCCATCACTGTGATTACTAACACAGAATTTTATGCAAGACAGAATTCCAGACCTCTGAGTCAATTTTTACAAGCCCCCAACTTTTCTGTTTGTTGATTAAGAAAAACACTTAAGAGCAGATAGCTGCTCTGAATTTAGTAAATCTTTTTAACAAATTTATATTTTTAATACATTTAAAATCTAAATAAGTATAAACTTAAATAATATCCAAATATATAATGACCAAATGAGCTAAATAAATAAAATCAACCTAAATATTTCAATTCAAATAAGTAATCTTTTTGATAAATTTGCAGTTTTAAATAAATTTGTATTTCACAAGCACAAAGAACAGTTGCATATACTTAAAATGTCACTGTGCATGTGGGAGAGCCTGGTATGCAGTCCACCCTCATATTCGCTAGACTGCTAGCCAGTGTGTGGATTTGCAAAGTGTCAGAGCAACACAAAGGTCTCTTGACCTGGCCAGCCTCAGGGGAGGGGAGTGACTCCAGTAGTCCAGCAGCTGCATGCCCATCACCCAAAGCCAGCAGCACCTGCAGGGTGCAAATTCAAGCTGCGTCCACAGAAGAGCGCCTCGCTTCTCCACCGGAGACGAAGAGGATGAAGACAGCACGTGTCCCATATGCACTTTCTCTGTGACTGAAGACATGTCTCATTTTAATGCCAGTGTGTTCATGTATCTTGATGGCAATCTTTTAAAAATATTTTCCATTTTCCCTATCTTCTTAAGAGCACTTAGAATATAATTAAATATGTTTTTCATCAAACCAAGATCATCAAAGTTAAAATTTAATTACCAGGCTGAACTGCTATGTGTAGTGCTGTATCAGAAGCCAAGGTGCACTGAGGTTCTCACCCCTTTGATAAACTTCTCTAGCCTGCTGTGCTTCAGGAGTTTCTCTACCACTCTACAGTCTCCCCGTCTCCCCCTGCCTCCCTCCTCTTTTGCCGGACAGTGTCAGTGCTTAGAAGCCACTGCCTATGTCATGGAGAACTGGCTTCGTGGAAGCCTTCTGAACCACCATCAGGTGCGATTCCTGCTAACAGCAGCGGCTTTCATTTATTGAGAGTCTCCTAGGACTCACGCACTATTTTCCAAGCATTTCATGAACCCTATCTTATTTCATCATCACTGTTGCCCTCCCAGGATGATAATAATATCCTCATTTTAGCTTTGGAAATCCAGGGATGGAATACTGAAAAACAAGCCAAGGTGATGCAGAAGGAAAGGGCAGTGACTGGATCCAAATCCCTAAGCCTCTCGAATTTCAACATGTCAGGTCCACTGCACCAGAGTCCTAGTCAATAATAAGGTCGGCTTCCAGGTTCACTCATCCCTTTTGCTCATTCATTCACTCTTCATTAAATACTGCTCACAGGCAGGCAGCGAGCTCACTAGAAATCTGACTTCTTAATACGTATGAGCATGCGGAGCGGCGTTTATGTTTTCAAGAAGCTTGTGGGTGGGGAAACAAAGTGAAATGCACAGAGTTGTATGTGTAGCTGTGCGTCGCAGCTAGATGTATGTTTTGCTCATTAGTCTTCTTGGGCTACTTTCACAGCATGCCACCATCCGGGTAGTTCAAACAATAGAAACGTATTGTCTCCGATTTCTGATGGCTGATAGTCGGAGATCAGGGTGCCAGAAAGCTTGGTTCGCTCTGAAGGCTGTGAGGGTGACCTACCTGTCTGTGTCTCCCAGCTTCCAGGGATTTCCAGGCAACCTGATGTTCCTGAGTTTCTTACTTGCAACTTTTCCAATTTCCTATTCAGCTTCTCAGAGTGTTCTCCCTGTGTACATGGGTACGTCTGTGTGTCAAAATCTCCTCTTAAAAAGAGAGAGTCATACTGGATTAGGACTCGCCCTAACGGCCTCATCTGAACTTGATCATTTGCAGAAAAGCTCTGTTTCTAAATAAGATCACGCTCGTAGGCACTGGGGGTTGGAGTGCTGCAGTCCTCTGGGTGTGGGCTAGACGGTGGGCTCAGTTTGACCCACTGTACTGTGCAAGGCCGTAAATGAGTGAACAGAACACCAGAACCATGGGCACTGATGCCTGTGGGATGCTCCTCTCTTACACCCTTTGTAAAGCCCGTGGATACACGGCCGATCCTTAATCAGTGCATACTGAACCTACAGGTGATATAGCAATAAAGAAAAATTACAAATGAAAGAAACTCAAGCACGAAGCACGTGACTAAAGTAGAAGTGGTGAACTGGCCAACCATGCTGGGCCTGGAGATGCTGGGCTTGGCCTCGCCGTGATTTTGGAGCAATAGAATGAGATGGGCGTGTAGCTCAGAGGGTGCGTCCTTACTTTGCCCTGCAAAAGTAAAGAATGGAATGAGTTAGCCAACAATTAACAACTGAGAAAATTCATTTAAAAACTGTGATTATCATCCTCTTTAGAAAAATCACATTCATGTGGCAACAATCTCCGGGGAAGCAGCTGGCCGTTTGGGCACAGCCCATGGCAGCCCTCTGTTCCCTGCCATTGCTGGCCTGGAGCAGAGTGTCAACGACGGTCCGACAGTTCACAGCTTGTGCTGCAGTTTAACCCACATCCAGATTGCTTCTTCATTTGTTTACATCATATGCCTGGTACCCATGGATGTTTGTGTTTATGACCCCCAACACTCAAATAACTACAGTAGTTAATCCTGGACCATTTACAATGTCAGATGCTGTGTCAGTATTTTGCGTGTATGAACTCATTTGCTCCTGAAAACATTGTTAGAAAGTAGGAGATGCTACTTTTTTTAACCAGTGAGAGAAATGAGGCATAAAGAGAAAAAATAATACATCTAATGTCTCGCACTAAGGAGTGCTGGTGCGAATCCAGGCCCCCCAGTTCTGGATGTAGCAGCTTGATGGATGATCTCACCAAGAACAGAAATGGATGGATGTACTTTGGGGTTGAAGACAGGAGCAGATTTAGTTCACTCTGCCAGTCCCTCCGTCCACTATGCCAGTACAGTGTTAAGCTCCTCTAGGCAGATCGACAGAGGTAGGAAATGCGGTTTCTATTCTAGAGAGGCCCACTGCTTCATTACAGTAGCGGACATGGGTCAAGTTTGTACCCTCACCCTGACAATATGTTATTTCCATTTTACAGATGAGGAAAATGAGACTCAGGAACTGATGGTGAGAACGGGGGTCTGTCTATCTCCTGAGGAAGTAGGCTTATTCCTGTGCTGTGAGAAGTCATCTCTCAGTACAGGCACTGAGAGCAGCCCGGAAGGGGAGAAATGCCCCATTGCACACCTTTGCTCCATGCTGCAGGAACCTGGGTCAAAGAAGACAAACCTGGCCCCAGACCCCCTTAGCCTCGGCCCTCTTAATCCTCCTGGGGAATGAAGCAGACCCTCTGGCCCCAGCCTCTGTCTCCTGCAGGGGAGCCTCTCTCCACTGGGTCCCACAGGCTTCCCAGCAGCATGGCTACCTGTGAGGATCTGCGTCCTCCGAGCTCCAGGAGAGTGGGCAGCTCCCCAAGGCATCTGATCCTCCTGGCCCTGCTGGCACGGCACCTTCCCTGGAGCCCTGTGCGGCCTGCTCAGTCCTCACTTGCCCTGTCCCATCTTCCCCAAGGACAGGAAACACAGCACAACAGCCTCGCCCAGGGACGTTTGGAGACAGATTCCGAACCCACAGTCATCATTTATTGTGCATGCTAAACACCCCGAGTCCAACTCCCAGCTCTTACTCTTCACGGGAGCCAGGCTGGTGGGGTGCCTCAGGCAGTGTCCCAAGGTGTGAGTGACCAGCCCTGTCTCTATTTCCTCCACTACAAATAATCTCTGTGTCGCAGGGCCACCCTCCAAGGCCAGTGGTGAGGATGGAATCCTAACAGACTCTGGATTCAGGCACATGATCAGCCCCCTCTCACCCTCTCTTCTCAAGCAGAAACTGGAAACCCCAAAACACTGATCATAATGATGAGGCAATTAGAGGGTGCCAACTTGTAAATCCATATTTAACTAGTCTCCTTACAATGCCTCCAAGTTCAGGAAAATCACAGACCCAGAAGTTCACTGATTTGCGAAAGGAACATAATTAGCTCAGACTCAGAATGATTTTTTTTTAAACTAGTGGTTCCCATTCCCTGCTATATTTTAAAATTATCCAAGGAGGATTTTAATGAAATAGACAACTGCCAAAGTTGCACCCACCCACCAAGATTCTTATTAATAAGTGCAACGGCATCGCTAATGTTTCTAATACTAAATGGGAAGGTCTTTCCAGCCCAGCACGTGTTCTGCCCATCCCAGCTGCTTCTCCGCCCTTCTTTCTCCAAGTCCCTCCTGTGCAGTCCCCTGTTTGCTCCCGGGGGACACAGTGCACTGTCATTTCCTCAGCTGCCAGCCTTACGCGGGTCTTAGTTCTAGGTTAAAGGTTCTTCTTGCCTGCAGACTGGCACAGCCACTGTGACCACTCTGAGCTTGTGCTACCTGCTAGCCACTGTCCGGGATGTCCTCAGCCACTTCCTGACAGGGGCCCTACTATTCCAGCTTCAGAGGTTAGCTGCAAAAGTGTCTCACCATCTTCGTGTTTGTCATCATTTTCCTCCGAAAGAAATTAGTGCAGGCCAGATCCAATTTGACATGTAAGCCTGGTATATCCTGATGGCTCCCATTCTTGACAGGTTAGAAACTTAACTGGTCACCATGTCTGCATCCCACAGTTCAGTTTCCCCCACAGAGGAGGTATCCCTTGACTTGAGCACCAGCAACTACATATTATGGTTTTAAAAATTAAATTAAATTTTTTAAATGCTCAAAAATTGAGAGTGGAGGCTTTTGAACCCCAGCACCTAAAGATACTCAAGACTTACCACAGAAACATCCTTCGTGTGTTCAGGTCAGCTCACTCGCTGTAGACATTCTCATCTGATCTTAGCTGCAATAATAAAATTATAGCAAAACTGCACCTAGCCCCGTATGTTCTGGGACACTCTGTCCACAGTGCTTAATCAGTGCTGGCCATCTGACATCCTTCTCTCAGGAATCTGAAATAGAAACAAAGATTCAGCCACCAATGGGGGCAAGTCGGGTAAAACCTCCTAGCTGGAGCTGAGCTGAGTCATGGTGATAGCGGTGATGCCACAACCAGGCCCCTGCTGCCGCTGATGTCCTGGCCAGGAGCCTGACTCCCCACTTTCCTGTGGCAAGAGCGTCCGGGTTTTGCCTGCCAGTGCACACTCTTTATAACTTACCTAAATCCAGGTACTTCTGCTGCTAGCAAGTGTATGATCTCTACAAGAAATTGATTTTGCCTTAGCAAATAGAATAACCCTCTCTGCAAAAATGTGCCTGATCTTCTGTCCTGAGCTCCAGATCACACACGGAGCATAGTCAGACTCCAGGCAGCGGGGTGTGAGCTTTCTCCTCACACCCAGCCCAAAGCCAGGACAGTGCGAGCTGCAGAAGGCACTGAGCGCTGGGGGTGGCAGACCTGGCCGACCTCTATGGAGAGAAGGGGCAGGAACGAGAGCGGGGAGGCTGGCTTGGACCCAGAAGGACAAGGCAGAAAGAGAAAGGATCCCACTTCTGTTCTGTGCCTGCTCTGCACTTGCTGCTAGTTTTCTGGCGGCCACAAAGGCAACCTGGGTAGTTTGCCAGCCTGAGCACTTCATCCCTGAGGGTGGGGAAGAAGAACAAAGTCATGGCCCACCTGTCCAGGCCAGGAAGTTGTAGTTCGTGGAAGGGTACCCTCACCCAAGGACAGCCGTCCTTAATGAAAATCCGTACAAGACATGAAAAAGGTCTAAGATCCAAAAGACAGTGATTTTTGAATGTTTTATGTATCTCAATATAATGTGTGGCTTATGTGTGTGTGTCTCTGTGTGTGTCTGTGTCTGTGTGTGTGCGCGCACACACACACACACACACACACACATACCTGCAACTTCCTAAGTGCTCTCAAAGTAGTTCGCCTTTCTCAGCCTTAATTTCTTGATCCATTTTAAAAAGGAAAGGAAAATAATATCTCTTCTGCAAGGTCATTGTAGACCTACATCGCTCAGTGTATAATGCCTGGCATAGCATAAGCACTCAATGTGCAGAAGCTGATTTTTGAAAATTAACTTGGCTTTTCTAAGTCTTCCAGTTCAGCTGGCCAAGCATCTGAAAGAAAGATGGCGATGCTGGCTCTGCTGTAATGAAGAAGAAGCCAAAAAGGTGGTAAGTCTCCCACTGGAGAAAAGACCTGAGAATGCGGGCACTGGACAGGACAACGTCACCTGCTTCATCAAATAGCCTGCTACCTCCAGCTGCAGTGGTAAAGTGCCCTCCTCGATATGCAGCTGTAAGTGCTTCCCAGGATGAACCAGTCCATTAGACCCTGAACTGCCAGATAGCTGTGCAACTGTGTATGCTGGTCCGTGAGTACAGGCCAGAGAGCCACCTGAGAAGGAGTAGAGGATACTGGCTCTGATGAGGAGACATCAGCCATCAAGGGAGATGTCCCCACTGGAAGATCACCCATACTTCCACCACCTGACCTGAAAACAGAAAGCTCAGCTAGCAATCACTGCACCTGGCATGGACCCATTGAACCTACTGTTTTATAACCACCCCGGGTTGTAAAATGGGCTCTGTTATGGTTGATACACTGTGTCAACTTGGGGAGTCTAGAGGTTTGGCTGAGTGATTCAGCAGGAAGCCAGGGTGCTTACTTTGTACACATCCTGAGCCTGTGGACGAGGAGGACATGGAGATTTTGTGTGAGTGCTGCATGTCCCCTAGGTGGGGGTAGCCTGTTTACAATGTAAGGTAAAAAAAAGAGGCTGTTTGCCACTCTTCCTCCCTTTTTGCTGGTTGTTTTTGCTGTGCTTTGCTGCCATGAACGTTTGCCCTCTGCCATGTGCCACCCTGCCTCAGAACCAGCCAAGTATGGACTGAAACCTCGACAAATTGTAAGCTAAATAAACCTTTCCTTCCTTCACTTTGGACTTTGGTTATTCTGTCTCAGCAATGAGGGAAAAGTAGCCAAGACAGGTCCTTCCCCAGTTGTCAGGAGGAGAGCAGTCATCCCAGGCTGGGCTGTTTAGTCCACAGGAAGCCTGCAGCGTTCGCATAGCCAACTCGGGAGGCAAGGTTCCCAGCTAAGCTGGTCGGAACTATCGGGGTCAGCTAGTGACAGGCTCTACGGCAGCCACCATCACTGCAGAGGCAACGTCTTGGGTCCAGGGTCCGGGCCCTTTCCCTTTCCCACCACCTGGAAAAGGAAAGGCTGATGAGCTTGTTTCCAACCTGGGTTAAATACACACTGCTGAGTTTTCTGTACACAAAAATGACAAAACTTCTCCTTAGCCTGAGTCTACTGGGGATTTTGTGTTAAAGTAAATTAAGAAAAATAGTTGGACATAGAAAGTGCTTGTCCTCCTCAAGATTGTCCCTCCCAGCCCTTGCTGGCTGGGTGAGATAACAAGTCTGAGCAGCAGTGAAGCTCCCCACTCTGAAAACAAAATCCCCACAGCATTCTTCCAGGCAATTTCTTTTCCTTTGCCGGCAAGTTATGGAAAGAGTGTGGCAGAGGAAGCACTGGGAAGCCATCCACCATGTCAGCACCCTGTCCCTATCACCAAGCCTGATCAGCTTCTTTCCTGGCATGCAGGCTACCCACAGTCCACAAAGCAGCCTCACGCCCAGCCACACAGGAAGTTCTGTCTCACCAACTAGGCGGTTCATAGATACTTAAAGTCAGATTTTATCATTTGAAATGTTCAGGTTTCTATCAACCCAGAGCCCTCCTTCATCTATGTTAACCATCAGCTGTAAACAATAGCAGCAGCCTCTTTTCCGTGAGGCATGTGGGGTTCAGTTTGCCATAGACCCCACTATTCCCCAGTGCCTGGCGCCTGGTTGGCTTCTCGCATTTACACTGCTTGCCTGGCCCATGGTCTCTGTGACATCTGGTTTGGAGCCACATATGTAGCTATTTTGCTATCCCCGCTCTCCATCCCCAGACTCTGATTTCCTAAGACAATCATCAGGAGTCTGGAGAGCCCCATAGGATCCCACAGAGTCCTTACAGTAATGGCCAAGAAGAGGCCTGGACAGTTTTACCCACTGGGCTGCCTTCATTCACCAGGAGGAAAAGAGCACTGGGCTGGAGCCTTCCTCCTGGAGGGTGTGAGGTCACCCACCCCCGGCCCCTGTCCTGACTTGAGTGTCACCTCTGTGACTGGGGGACAGGAGGAGGGGCTCAGAGGTTTGTTCCAGTGCTAACTGGCTGTAAGGCTGAGTCAGGCTCTGAGATTCAGCTGGAAAAAGAACCGCTCGATGACTAAAGGGCCACAGTCCATGTTCAGTGTGGGCTATGTCTAAGATTTCTCACTAAAGACTGGCTGAGCTGGAGCTCCTAGGCCCTGGAGCCCTGGCATCAACTAGCATTAAGGGGTATGAGCTAGCAACCTTTGTTCCTGCTCCAGGGGTGGATCATTTATGACCCAAAGGTGCATAGGGGGCCAGTGTCAGAAAAGTGGAGTCACGGCCAGGGCAGAAAGCAGTAAAAACTTGGAGAGAAAAAACATTAAGAGAAGGAGGGACAGGAAGATAAAAGGGTGAAGAGAGAAAGGCGCCTCACTGAAGAACTGCATAATCATGAACTGAAAGAAAATTAAACACTGGGGGGTATGAAAACACTAAGGAGGGTCATCAGTTCACTGGTGACTTATTCTGGTGCTGCCCAAGCTCCTAGAGGAGCTTCCAGCCACCCCGCCCTCCCTGCCAGCACCCAGGGGCCCTCTCTGCTCTCTTGCTCTCGCCTCCCAGCCCTGCTGCTTCCAAATGAAACCTCAGCTCTGTAAGCCGTTTTCTTAGATTGCATCTAATGTAAAATGTTCCACTAGAATAATTTTGTTTTCATTTCACCAAGCATGAGAAAAGAACTGAGATGTTTTCAAGCAGCAGCCAAGCCCAGGCATTTTTAACAGATAGGCAGGTGAAGAGGTAGATGGAGAGGGAGAACACACCCTTGGGAACATGGGAGTTTGGAGGGTCTCCCCCAGTTCTGATGCTTTACCTAAAGTCCAACACTGGCTGTGGACACCTGAGTGCCTGGTACTGGGGCAAGAGATTAGGGCGCTACAGAGTGGGTGGGGAAGTAGGCATGACTTGTCAATTGTAGAGTCCAGGACACGTGGGCAGAATAGTTCCTAAAGCCTGCAGGTGGAAGCAATCAGAATGCATCTTGGGTTCTTCTCAAGAAATGGACCAAGCTTCCATATGCTGGCCTGGCCCTGACATTAGCCTGGGAAGTGGGAGATGCAAAAGGCAGTTGCTTTGATCTCTGAGCTGCTGTGTTCTCCCTTTCGCAGTGGTGGGCATTCACTGTAAAGCAGTGATGGTGAGCCTTTCAGAGCACTCGGTGATACAAAGGGCCCCCACGGCACCAGTGCTTTTTCCTGCTTTTACTTGGACCAAACTCACTCTGCACAGCCTCTTTCTTTCCTACCTTTAATGAATGTAAAACCTGGCTACCTTTTGCACTTCTCTTGACTAATCTTTGCTCAGCACAGAAAGAACCTAGAAACCACCTCCAGAAAGAGACTCCAGTAACCCCAAACCCAGTAACACTATCACATCCTACCAGCAACACCCAGAAATCAGACAGAATAGCATAATATACCTATGGTTTGTGCTTAGATAGATGTCCCCATGAGAAGACTTGTGCTAGGGGATACTTGGCCTGTGGGTAACATCTGGGAGACCTATGTGCATTTTAACAGAACAGGTAGGAAGCCTTCAGGATGGTTCATGAGAGGCACAGGCAGATGTATTGGGTAAGCTTAGGAAGTGAGAGAACACAGGGAAGTACTTGAGCTTGAGAAGCTGAAGAGGCCTGGCTCCAGACGAGGACCAAGGATTTGCTCGGGTGGGCCAGGTTTGGTTGATTAGTATCCATTTTGGTTTTTGCACAATAATTCTGGAGAGGTCCTCATTGCTTGAGTGGGCAGCTCGGTCCATGAGATGACTTTCTGCTTTGGGAAGTTTCAGTCTTATGAAGCTCTGCTGGAATCAGAGAGGACCACAGGTTCAGGGTGATGGTGAGACTTCTGGGCACTAATCAGTAGTTGAATGTCCCTGGAAATCTCTTATCTTGTCCTCAGTCTTGAAGGGGAATGAGATAAGTTATGCAAATTCAGGGCTAATCAACCTTGTTTTGCCAGCTTTTAGACAGATACTCCCTAAATGATTAAATGCTTGTATGCAGAGCAGAACAGGGATCTGACCCAAACTTTTAAGATAATGAAAGAGAGAGACAAAATGAAGGTTCAGCTTTGTTCTGCTTTCAGTTGCCCATCGGACATCTGTGGGCCCAAGTAAAAGAGTTTTCTGGGCAAAGCCCTCTTTGAGGTCCCTCAATGCCTCAGATGACAACTGATTTTAATGAGTAACAGGTTAAGGGCCTAAGAGTCAATTGTCCTCTGTCCCTATGGGGTCTCTGTCTGTATCAGTGTGAAGTCTCCACTTACCCAGAGGCTGTGCGCTCATAGTCCACAGAGACCCCTTGGTGAGGAGACACCAGGGAGATCTTCATGGGTGGAGAGTAGCTTCCTCTAAACCTGAGTTCTCGAACCTTCTTTGAGAGGGTGCAGTGGAAGAAAGTAGTTCTCTGTACAGGAAGAAAAGCTTCTCCTCAATCACTAGGGATGGATGACCTGTAGGGTTGACCCCTCCCATCCATCCTGCTCACTGCTGCCGGAGTTATCCAGGGAACTTGAATCTGACTCTGTTGGGGGAGAACTCCATCTACTAAAAACCCAATAGGGGCTTCTCATTTTTTAAAATAAGAAATAAATTCTTTCCCTAGCCTAAGAGAGGACAGGTGATTCAGTGGTAGAGCACGTGCTACTGTTACTACTAACAATAACAGGAATAGTAATAATAATAACTTGGTATAAGGGGGTTACTGTATTGTACCATCCAACTGCTAACAATATTGAAAGAAAAGGCAACATTGTCCCCAGTGTAAAAACAGATACTAATTCCAAAGAAGAAGGAACCAGAACCATCCCCTGCAAACCGAGATGCATAGTTTCCATCCATTCAGGCCCCTCATCACCCGGCTCCAATCACTCTTGCCTGCTCTGCTTGAGCTGCTTCCCCCACACACACTGCATTTCAGCCTTTCTGACCTTCCTTTACTCTCCTGAGCTCCTTCTGCTCTTTCCTATCACAGGAGCTCTGCACATGCTGGTCATCTTCCTGCGATCCTTTGACCACTCCTTAAGACCAGACAGTGCCAACTCATCACTCGTATCTCCATTTAAACCAAACTTTGAAGGAAAGCTTTCCCTGATTTCCTCTGCCCCACCCGCAGACAGCCCAGGAAAGATTCAAAGACAGACTCTGTGTTGGCCATTGCTGGATGCGGTTTGGCCAATGGCTGTCATACTCTCTACTGGTTTGTCTTGGGAATTGCCCCCAAAAGCCCCATGCACTCATGGAAAAGTAACTGAAACTTGGAAGAAGCACAGCTGACTTGCCGTTAGGAGATGAGGTCTGATCAGAACAGATGGATCACTGGGGCCTGACCCAGGGTGCATCTCCCTTCCTGGCTTCTCACTTCTCTCTGTCTCCTGATTGCCATGGTGTGAGCAGCAGCTCTGCCCAGGCCCTTCCACCCTGCCATGACTGTGTTTCCTCCTGCCAAAGGTGAACAGGAACTACTGAAATCGTGATCCAGAATAAACCCTGCTCCTGTAGGTTGTGGGTGTCAGATATTTTGCCCCAGTGATAAGGTAAGTGACTAAGACAAACCTCTGTAGCAGAGAAGTGGGGTCACTTGGGAGACTATAGATGACCATATGGTTCAGAACGTTCAGAATTGGCTCATGAGGGGGAGTTTGGAAGGGCTTAGAGATGCTGGCAAAAGAAGCCCTAGAATGCTGTGAACTGAGCTTGACAGGAGATTCTGGTCATGCTTAGAAGAGCAGAATCACCATAAAATGCTGTCGATAAAGATGAGGCTTAAGAAGTCTCAGTTGGGAAGAAGACTTCATTGGCAGTTGTGCTCAAGTTCATGTGTGTCATCCTCTGGCAGAAAAATTTTTTTCTACATTTTTCTTTATGTTCTAAGATGTTGCAAGAGATTGAAATTAAGAGTGGTAGAGTAAATAATCTGGTGGAGGAAATTTCAAGCAAGCCCAAAGTTTGAGCTATTGTAGAGTACTGCTTTCTGCTTCTAGAAGTCACACTGAGAAATGGGAGAAAAGCTATTTAGAACAGTTTGCAGTTTTTGCAGAAAGAAAAAGCCTGTAAACTTTTGGCAAAGGAGAGGTTGATTGCTATAAAGACTAGCATTAAAAGAAACTACGTATTTTATAACAAGACAACAGAAAATGTGCCTTGAAGGCATGCAAGGAAGCAGAATGACCCCACCATTCATTGGCTAAGGGTCCAAAAATGAAAGACTTTGCTTTGAGAAGAGAACCTTAGTGTACCCTGATCAAGAAGGACCAGCTAGGGAATTGGTTTGCTGGGATTTGCTGCATGGTGCTTAGCCATCCAGACGCTCAGAGGCCTCTGCAATCATGATCCAATGGGGCTCATATACTGCTTGGACAGGTAGCAGACCTTGGTGTCATCCACCCCTGACCCAGAATACTGGTGCTTCCAACTCCCTAGCCTATCCCAGAGTCATGCATAGTCTGGACTACAACATTGCAGCATTGGATTGTGTCTGTCTTGGAACATTAATGAATGGCTTCATGCTACACTCATGTCTCCTTAAATAACATTTGTTCAGAACTCTGTCCCCAAGGTGAAGGAAACCCCTGTGTTTCTCCCACTCCCCACACCAGTCTGTCTTATCTTTTTTTCCTGCCCCAACCCGCCTGAGACCTGCAGCCTCTCATCAGACTCTAGCTCAGAGACTAAGAGCACATGGTAGAAGACAGGCTGCCTGGATTTGATCTTGTCCCCCTCACTCACTGTCTCATGGCCTTGAGCAAGATGATTTACTTTTCTGTGTCCCCATCAGTAAGCTGCAGATGACAAGCATGCAACCCTTATAGAGTAACTAGGAATATGTGCTCATGTGTGCAAAGAATTAGAACAGAGCCAAACACACATTAGGCTGTTATAGTCAGGAAAACTCAAGTAGTGATTCTCAGGGTTGAGGTGGAAGGAAGCAGATAGAGTTGAAAATCTCAAAGTGATTCCAAGTCATTTAAAAACACATGCCTTTCCCTGGCTTCCTTTCCACACCATCGTGGAAAGAACTACCCTAGTAGCACATGTAGTTAGTGTCTTCCCTGACTTTGCTCCTGGAGCTCCAGGATCAGAGAAATCACCACGTACTGAGTAAGAACCCCCTCTGCAGACAACATCCATTATACACTCATGCAACAAGCCTTTTGCAATGTTCTGGAGACTGGGGAAGCTCATGATGGTCAAGAACCACGCCTCTTCTGTTCACGCATGGACTCCTGTACCTGGCGTAGTCCTGGAGCATAGTAGATTCCCAGCAAACCACTGGGAATTGACCACTGACTCTTTTGCTCCAGGCACTGATCTAGCACAAAGGCATTGTGCAGGGAGTAGAAAAATCTCAGGTAGTTGAGCACAGTGGTGCACACCTATAATCCCAGGACTCTGGGAGGCTGCAGCAGGAGGATCACAAATTTGAACCCTGCCTGGGCAACTTAGCAATTTAGCAAGACCCTGTCTCAAAATTAAAGAAGAGGAAGAACAAGAAGAAAAAGGAGGAGAAGGAGGAAGAGAAGGAGGAGTAGCTCAGTGGGAAGGCCCTGGGTTTGATCCCCAGTACTGAAAACAGAAAACAAAAGCAAAGAAACCCACATCTGTGCTCCACAGGGCTGACTGCTCAGCTGGAGAGAGAATGACCTTCAGATTTTGAGAGACCACTGACAGTCTGTTGGGCAGGACACTGGGACAGCACATAGGAAGAGTACCTAACCCAGTCCAGGGAGGCAGTCTGCAGGAAGGGCAGGTTCATCTTTAGCCTTGGATGTGAAGAGTGAGGACCCCAGTGGAAGAGGGGTGCTACAGGCAGATGGACTGGCCCAGCAGCAAGAAGGAATGGAATATCCTAGGAACTAGCAGAAATCCGAGGCAAGAGAAATGCTGGAAAGCAGATATGTTTGAAGGCAATTTGGTGGGGGAGGCCATGCCACTTGGACTCTGCCCCTGCCTCCAGGGGCATTGCAGTATATTGTGGGGGAACAGATATGAATCCAGTAACAGATGAACAACAGCTGTGTAATCCTAAAGAGAGATGCAGGCTCCAGTACCGCCTGGCTCGGGCCATTCCATGGTGAGCAAAACGTCCAACACGGTGGAACCAAAGGGCAGCAGCAGTCTCTTAGGGATGACACAGATGACTGAAGAACCAAATGTTTAATTGTATTTACTGCTTAATTCTAATCAAATTTTAATATCCACAGCTACCCTATCAGAGAACACAGGAAAGAATGGACTAAGTTCTGAGAGTTCATAAAGAAAGCTGGTCTTGAGTTAGGGGGTTGGGGAAAGTGTCCTGGGAAGAGTGAGTGACCTGAGTTTTAGGACTTTGATTAGGAACTGACATCCTGCTGGTAAGTTTACCTCGATACCCCTCATATGCAGTAGACAGAACACTGAACTAGAATACCAAGATTTAGGGTCTAGCCCAGCTCAGTTTCATATAAGCCAAGTCCCTGGTTTGCTCTGAACCTCAGTTTCATAATCTATAAAATGGAAATAATTGTTCTAACTAACTCACAAAACTGTTATGAGGATCAAATGAAAGTATGCCTATAGAAAAACTTTGAAAGCTGTAAATATTATCTGTAATGGTTGATTGATTGTATCAACTTGAGGAATTTAGAAGCTTAACTAAATCTGCTCAGCAATTCTACACCAGAAGGTGTAGAAGACCCACTCTAGGGCGGCTCATTGCCCAGATGGTGTACAGGGTAGATGAGGAAGGACAGACTGGCTTCTGTTCAGAGGAGCTCCAGTCTTTGCCTTCAGCTTGGACTTCATCTCCTGGCTTCTGGCACAGACACTTCAGCTTCTGCCTTGGATCCTTTGGCTCCCATCGTAGACCCTTCAGCCTTCTGACATAGACCAGTGGCCTCCTAGTATGGACTGGCATGGACACTGCAATGAAGTCCAGACTTGGACTGAGTCCTTCGGTCTCCAGTGTGCAGACACTCTGCATGCTTCCTCATCGAACTCTGTGGCTGACCATCATGAGCCAATCTTGTAATTTCTTATGCACTTGTATAACTTGTGTTATATTTGTTTCTCTAGTAAGCCCTGACTGCAAGATATGATTTTGATATTTTTTTCTTTTCACAAAAGAAATACATGCTCATTGTAGAAAATTTGGAAAACATAGGCAGGGTCCAAGATGAAAATCTAAAGATAAATATAATACTTTCTCTCTTTTCAGTCAGTCTTTCTTTTTGTGTGTGAATGAACATGGTGTGGGGTTGTGTGTGTACATATGTGATTTTAACAAGCACCATGGGCACATTTGCATGTTGTTTGGTCGTCTGCCTTTTTCCCTCCATCATAGATCACAAGATTTCCCCAAGCCACTAGGTCATTCTTCTACAGCATAGTTTTCAATAGCTGCAAAGTGTCCCATAAGATGTCATTTCACCTTCAGAGCCCATTGCTTCCTTCATTAGCAGGTGCAGAGAGTTGAGGAATGTCCCCAACTGCTTTTCCTCTGGCTTTGGGCCCAAGGATGCTGCCAGTGCATCCAAGAGCCAAAGCACCAGGTCCTGGGAATCCATTGCCTAGATGCCCCCTCACAAATTGAATTATGCATGAGGAAAGCTCACAGGTGAAGGGGCCTCACCCACCTCCACTGTGCAGTCCAAGTCCAGACAGAGGTCTGACCAGATTCACCTCAGCCATGGCACAGAGTGCCATGTGGGTAGGGGTCCCCCAGGGAGACCACCCAGGTCCCCTCCCAACTACCCAAATGCGAGTTGTCCAGGGGATTATCTCCCTTTCTTTGTCACCAGTGAGCTCCACTGGGCTCTAATATTTTCAAAGTTCAGGTGGACCAGGGCCTTCCAAGCAGCATTCCTGCTGAATTGGTTTTCAGGCTGTGCCACTTTAAACATGATTCAAGAAAAATCACCAGAGCCACTGCTCCATCTGTCTCTGGAAATGGTCTTGTGCTCAGATCATTTGCCAGAGACACTCCATCTCCACAATTACCTCAGCTATTTTATCTTTATCTGTCTGGAACACTGAAGGGGAAGCAGCAGAGAATGCTCTGATTTAAGCAACTCGTTCAGCTTAAATACGTCTGCACCTCCAGAGTATCAAACACCCACTCTGCTGCCCTGGCCTTTCCTGGGGATCAGTCCCTGCACTGTTTTGAGGTTTTCAGTATGGTAAAGGGGTTGCCAATGAACTGGCTTACTAACAACAGAGCTGTGTCTCTTTGTTAATCAGGGATGGCGCTGAATCCCTAGCCATAATCTGACCTGCCTCTTCACTGGCTCTTGTTCCCAGAGTGCTCCCATGGCATAGGAGGGCATTTTAACTGTCTTGTGTCTTACTGTGGCTCTCTGTGCCCAGAGTTGTGCGGTAGAGAAAGCTGCAATAGGAAGAAAGATCAAGAAGAAAGCAAGGATCTGACAGCCAGGATGTTAACTGGCCCAATCTCTCCCCAGTGGGTCCTTTTACACATTTATTATATGGGCCTGCTGCAGGCACCCAGAGGTACAGCAGGACTACCATGTGCCTCCTGCCTACAGGGAGATAAAATATCAAAGATAATGAACAAAATCAGGCGGTGCATGCAGCTCAGTGATAACAGCCAGCGTTTATTGAGCTTTTACTATGTGCTAGGCATTCTGTGAAGCACTTCATCACATTTTCTTACTCTCTTCCCCTAGCGATGCTATTGGTGGTACGTGACGCATTTTTCAGAATAGATCACAGAGCTGCATGGTGAGATTCAGCAACCCACGCCACATCACACAAGCTGCAGTCACAGCAGGAGCTCACTCTCTGTACGAAGCCACTGTTGCTTCCCAAGCGACTTTTCTTATAAAGCCAATCCTTGGCCAGTTCAAGGGCCCGGAAAAGAGTCCAGGAGGAGGAGGCCAGACAGCCAGCCTGGGTGGGATGCTCAGCTCTCCCTCCTGCTCACCCTATCGCAGGGATGAGCCTGCATAGCACACCCCAGGTGTGCCCCTTTCTGTCTTCTGCTCTCCCTGTAGAACTATGCTTTCTTTTTCTTTCCTTTCATTCATTTTGCCCTTAAAATGAAATTTCATTTTCTTTTTTTTGCCAAGGACTGGGCCCAAACCATTAGGAGTTGCAGCACGCTGGCTGAGAAGGGTCCTGGGAGTCTAGCGAAGCCATTGCCTGGAGGAGTCCCATGAGATATAACCCAAAGCCATGAAGCCAAGGTAGGATGGGGCTGAGGACAGCTGCTTCAGGTACAAGACAAGCCACACGCCGCCTGAGAGGAAACAAGTCGTGAGGGCCGGCTGGGGCCCGAGTCCTCCCAGCAAGCTCCGAGGCAGTGCTGCGGTACAGGTGGTTTGTTTGGGAGGTGACTCTGAGAAGCAGGGGCAGAGGAGAAAGGAGCAGACACAGAAAGGAAGGAAGCCAATGCAGGGTGCACAGAGAAGCTACCACTGGTGGCAACCAGGGCCCATCACACTGGGTGATGCTGACAGATTATACAGACCCTATCTCAGTGCTGTCCTACCTGTGTGTGCTACGAGGGTGTTAGGGAGCTGTGCAAGGTCCCCCCGCAGCCAGAGGAAGCCACAGCCCTCCAGGGTCCAAAGGGACAGTACCCCGAGCTCACAGATGCACCTGGCTGAAGACTTCCTGACTCCAGCACAGGCAGCGCTGGGGGTTCCACGGTCGGGGGGCAACTAAGGCAAGGCAGCAGCCCTGGGCGCATTGCTTAGGCTCTGGGCCCTCCGGATGCTGCTCTAGGGTCTCTTCCCTGTCCTAGAGATCAGCTGACTTTCTACCTGGGGATCAGAACCCAGCTAACAGCAGGGCGGCTGCCCATCCCCGGCTTCTGTCACCTTCTAGCCTCTCTCCCTACCATATCTTGCTCTGCCTGACTCTCCTGAACTTGGTCCCTGCCAAGAAGGGCAGGGTGACTGCTGAGATGATACCTCCTGCCTCTCCAGCCCAGACCCACAGCCTAACCCTGTGACAGTGGCCCCACAGCCATTGCTTTGTGAATAGTGATGGCTGGGGCGTGAGGTGCAGAAGCCAACCTGAGTCCAGGCCTTCAAACAGAAGTGCTGTTTGAATTTTCTCACTCCCATTCTTCTTTACCCTCAGACTAAGAGAGGGAATAAACCTTCTTTGATTTGTAGACTGAATTCTTTAAAGAGACAGCTTGTTCTTTTCTAAATTTATTTTTTCCTTTTGCTTGGGCCAGACACCAAGGACCCAAAATGGGAATTTGGTACCTGGTCAGATGACTCACAATGCCAAAAGTGACTGCAGGGAATATCGTGCCACCAATCCATCTTCCCCACTAATCCAAAAGTCAAATAAGTCCATGGAGGGCCTTTTTTCCCCTAGAATTTCAGGCTCCCAGAGGGCTAATTTCTCTGAAAGCTGCATTAAACTAATAGCACCATAAAAGGCCCATTGTGAGATGTAATTGGTTTGCAGGACTTTCCTATAAAAATAATAAAAAGACTGCCAGAGGCAGTTTCCAAAGGTCAATTATCTTTGTGTTGCTTGAGTTGAGTGGAGGTCAGTCCCAGAATTCCATTTTATAGACATATTAATCAAAATGGGGCCTGCCCTACCCATCTGACCTCATCAGCTACATGGGAAGTCACAGGTCCCCCCCCCCATGCTGATTGCCAAAAGGGCACTTTGGGCTCCTCTTTTCCCAGGAAGTGACTGGCCCGTTGTCACCACCATGAATGCAGAGCTGGAAAGTGAAATTTCAAGGCAGAATAAATGGGAGAAAAGTCACATCCTCAGCCTAAAGAAGAGATGTTAACTTGGTGAGTTAAGCAGGCCGCGGGCCAAGCAGTGCTTTGAGACAAGGGAGACGAGTGTGGGTCCCAAGGATGGGTACTGCTGGGGCAGTACATTAGCCATGATCCTTGGTTATGTTCAACCCAAATTAACAAGCTAAGTTAGGCAAAAGTGAACTTAGTTGGCAAATATAACTAGACATCCTGGGAATGGGTGGAGCCAAGAGCTCAGACAACATTGCATTAGTCCTCTTTCCAGTCACTGAAACAAAACATCTGGCACCTGTAACCCAGAGGAGGAGAAGTTCATCTGGGCTCGAGGTTTAGCGGGATCAGTCCGCGGCTGGCTGGCTCCAAGGCAGGGACGCTGTGGAAGACCAGCATGACCAGGAAAAGCAGTTCGCCACACCGCGCCCAGAAAGTGGGAAAGAAGGGAGCCAGGGGTGAGAACAGACCCTTCCACACCGCGCCCCAGGGACCCGCTTCCAACCAACTGCAGCTCCTAAAGGGACGCTTTGGGAGACAGTCCAGGTCCAAACTATAACATACATCAAAACATCAGTTGCCCTTGCTGTCTCATTCTTCTC